>CM076569.1:441457005-441761962 GCA_034641835.2 Pinus albicaulis
TTATTTCTTCCCAGTATTCCTGTGGCAAGGAGTAGAGGCAGATCCAAATTGGTGCCCAGTTGAAGTCCTCTTTATCAAGATTGAATCGTTCAACCCAATCTCGAAGGTAGAGTCCCGCGGCGTTGAAGAATTAGGGGCCCCCATCTATGACACGGTTTTGTATTCTAGGTAGGTGAAGATGATCTTGAAGAATCCCTTAGGGCTGAGCTACAACGAGATTTGGCCCTTGGGCTTCCATTTGGCATGGATCCATCCATACAAAGCTTTTTCAGTGGGCCAGAGTCCAATGAATTTGCCGATTAGAGCATGACCATGCATGTATTTTATTCAGCTATTGATTTGTTCTACGGAGAAATGGATCTCAAGTTCTTTTTGTCTATGGGTATGCAAGTCGAGGAATTCACTGGAGTCACCCCATCGGCTTTGTCCCCAGTTTGGGCATGATTTGCACCATGATGGGCTGCATTGTCAGTTTCATCATTCCGCTTCTGAACTGATGCGGCGGTAGCATGATTTTCAGTAGCGGCCGAGACCTTGGGGATTCTGGAACTGGGGGGGGTTACAGATCCTCCCCCTTTGGCTCCTGTCATGGCGAGAGAGAGCAATGGATTGCGTATGGCAAGGATGCATACAACAAAGAGGGATCAAGTGCAATGACAGCGCCCACTGCAAGGGCACAGAGGAAACCCTAGGGTTTAAGGTCATGACTTGTCTCAATCGGAGATCGCTTCTCCCGTTTTTCCACAACCCTCGGATGAAAAATTAATATTCCTTTAAATTTTTTTCTAGAATTATATGTATATATTACTAGAAAGCAATCATTTATAAATATCACTTTTGTTGTATTTACTTTTCATATATCAATATAAAAATTAAATAGTTTATTGTCGTGTTACATTTTCAGGAAGATTATGAAAATCTCAAAGGATGAATGAGCTGATATCAGAAATATGCCAGTAGGAATGTCCAAAAAGGTTTACAAGGAGATGGTCAAAGAAATGGACATAATTGCATCGCACGATGAGCCATCTCAACAACAACGTGCTTCAAATTTAATATGTAATCATTGAATTTTTCGATTAGGTACGATAAATAAACAATTTAGCATTAAATATTAATTTTCAAGTATTTTCTTGCAAAAAAGAAAAGAAAATGGAATCCATTCAAAACATAAAACAGGATGACAAGGAAGAAAAGGGTTGATATCTAAGTTTGTGAGTAATTGTTACTTCCTTATAACAACTTAACTAGATTTCATTTTTGTATATTTTAAGTTGTTTTACAAAAATTATCATCAAATGTCTTCAAACAGGTGCTAACATACAAAGAATAACCATCAGATGAATTGATTGACATTGGGTTAATATGGGTTGTCAGTATATGTTGGCATATCATAAATTAATTGTGGAATTTGTAAGCATCTATCGATCTTTTTTTACTTAGATCCTTCTATAATTAATAGAAAAAAAAACTTTTATATTAAATATATGACTTGTTATGGGGTATAAAACTTGCGGGAAAGAAAGTATGGAATTGCGCCAACAAAGGAAATGTTGAAAGATGGCATGAAATTTGGTTTGAAAGAATGTGTATAGTCCATGAGTCAATTCTTGCTATGGTACGTCATTTCTTTTTTATTTACATTGATGTATATTATTTAATATTGCAATTTTCATTATTCTCACCAATGTATATACACTCATTACATTTTATTTTTATGTTTGTAGATGGAAGGTGAAGAAGAAGAAAACAATCAACACTGTGAAAAAAACATTCATCAAAATAACAAAAGTCATGGAAGTAGCTCAAGCAGTGACAACAGTTCAAGCGAAGAATGATGATAATTATGTTTGGATATCAAAGCAAGGTGTTGTATTTTTTGTAATATTTGTCTGTGAAACCAGACATTTTGTTTAATGTAATGGAAATAGTGTCACAATTGAAAGATAGAGGGATACCAATAACTATCCCATTTTTTATGAAAAAGAGTGTCTTATTCATATATATGTGTGTGTGTGTGTGTGTGTTTTCAATTATTCTATTGCATTCTCCATTTTCGTTGTGAAATGTAACACCACTGATTAAATATATGGATGATTAAATATTATAATGAAGAGATGTGAAATCGGATGATATGATATAAAAAATTAATCCAAACATCGCATTCAAATGCACTAATAGAAATTTAATTGATATGAATACTGTTATAAGATATGTGTCTACTTTTGATGAATAATGAATTTTAAAAAATCACAATAATTATGATATGATATAACAAATTAATCCAAACATCCCATTCAAATGCACTAATAAAATTTTAATTGATATGAATATTGTTATAAGATATGTGTCGACTTTTGATGAAAAATGAATTTTTAAAAATCACAATAATTACACTGTCACAGGTCGATGTTTCTAAAAAATATAAAATGAACACCAGTGCATGCTAGTTACTGTGCATCGATGTGTTTGACTATTACGGCACACCATTGAGTTTCAACCAATGGACACCGCACAAATACCAATACCAATTAGAATGTTCGGTGCGTTTTTGTGATACTGCGCACCGGTGCATTTATGTGAGACTGCTCATCAGTGTGTTTCTACAACCTATGGGCACCACACAAATACCAATCCCAATTAGAACACTTGATGCGTTTGTGTGATATTGCACGTTGGTGTGTTTGTATAATACTATGCACTGGTGTGTTGATACGACCTATGGGCACTGCACAAATACCAATATCAATTAGAATGGCCTGGTGCGTTATATCACCTATAGTGCACTCGGTGTGGTTTTAGACATTAACGGCTTGATGCATGCACCTTCGACCACCCCGGGGCGATTTTCTAGATGACACAGACCGGGATGTTGTTAAATGCCCCAAGGCATCCTAAATTTGTTTTCCATCTCGGTGCTTGGTAGGTTTACTGTACTAGTGACTTCACTGTAAAACACACTGGTACGTTGACACCTGATTATCGCATTGATGAGAAAAGCATCTGTAACAACCTTCGGCCGCCCAGATCTTTTTAGTTGTGTCGAAATCCTGTTAGAAGCTCCACCAAAACCTCCATTACCGAAAATGGATGTTGTAGAATTTTTTTTTTTGACAATTTTGGCTAGTTTTATAACACTAAAAACCTTCGTTGTAACCTCTGCTAGAGTGTCTTTTCCTTGTAGTGATTGTTCCCCATGTCAAAAATTGGTGAGAAGGTTACCAGGAGATACACAATGAAGATGGAAATATGATATTAAAGTAAGGACCCACTTGGGATTAAGGAGGAAATTTACCTTGTATGGAATTATGATGATCAATACATGAGATGGACAACTCTGTGATAGGAGAGAAACTAAATGGTGATGGAGAAAACCAATATTTTTGATACCTTATGCTCAAAAATGGGTGTCAAAGACTCTAAGTGGAAATTGGTTCTAAATTAACATAGTGGTATATATAGGTATGCCTAAATACATATGGATTTATTGGATATCTCCTCACTAGGAGTCACTTATTAGTACATTGTTAAAATTAGGAAAAAATTTACGTAGAGGAATAACCAAGATTTTAGGTATGAAACTTTGCCACAAAGAAACCTGGAAAAGGTGGCACTAACTCACAAGACAAGAGATAGAGTAAGGAGATTCAACCTCATGACAAGTAACCCAAGTCAAGTTAAACAAGGATAATTGGAAGTTGATGAAAGAAACTGAAAAGGTGTGTGAATTCACAAAAACCCTTGCAGTAATAAATGCTACTAAAAAAAAAACATTTTTGGGTAAGCTTAAATAAAAATAAATAGACTTTGGCTCAGAAATGAGAACATGGTGCTACCATCATGACTACAAAGATCAAACAAGAACATTTAGAGGATCTTGAGGAGGGGAAGCGCCTCTTCCATTCATAGATGTGGGTAAGGAGAACCCCATTACATTTCCTTTTTGACATGGGGATAAATAAAAACTTAATCTTAGTTGAGATCATTAGGATATTTAAGTTTTTGACACCCCCAACCATATACCATTGGACATATGCATTAGCCAATAATTTCACTTTTCTTAAGATGTCAATCCCTTCAAAGATGAGGTAGTATGTGATGTTTCCCACTCCATGTTTGTGATGTTATTTTAGGACAACTTCATATGTGGAAACAACATTCTATTTATGAGTCTCATCCTTGTATTTCATTGTTACTCAAAGGTCGTTATATCTACAGGGTATGCAAGCATGCACAAATCTGGATTGCATAAATTAAACTATTGGATTATGTGCATCAAATAAACAAAACTGGAATATAAAAGTTTCAAGAACATAAAGTAAAAATACTTGAATATAGTAATGTAACTATGTAGAAAATAACTTAAATAACATCTACGAGAACTATATACTCTACAAGTGCATCCTAGGACAGGGGGGCCTTCTTGGCTGGGAGAACTGTAGGAATACATAATTAACTCACAATATAATCAACAACAGGAAATTTTCATTAATTATCTAGAAATTATAGAGTACATGTTCAAATAACCTTTTAGAATGATCCCACTATATCAAAATCATTACTATCCTCTCCTCTCTATTGGTTGTTGCTTCATCTAAATTATATAACAATTCTTCTTGGACATAGCTAAGATATTTGATCCTAAAATCATGGATCTTCCTTCTAACTACTATTACCAGATTAAATTGTAACATTACAATGTTATTATCTTATACATAAATTAGAATATTTAAATCCCCGTTTAGAATTTTTCTAAAGTATCATGAAATCGTGGCTAACAGTTTGGTGCTATAAAATGGAAAATTACATATTGTGTTTAGGCCCAACAACCATGTGTATAAGATAGGATCCACATATAATGAGTGCATAGAAAACATGTGACTTCATTTATAATTACTTGGCACAAAATATCTCAATTGATAATTGCACAATTGATGGTCACCTACAGGTGGATAACTACCAGAATAATGTGTCTACCAGAATAGTGTGTCAACTTGAATAGTGTGTCCAAAATTTCAATAACTCAGCTTCTTCTCTTAGTTTGGTTAGATCAACATAGCTTGTGCACTTCTAATAACTCAAGAATTCTATACTTCTAGTAGTTGTATTATTTTGTGCTTCTGGTAGTTAGAGTGACACCTGATAACCCGAGAGATTGCATAAAAACTACAAGAACCAAGCTATGAAAATCATCACTAGTAATAAATGAAGCATTATCCTCTTTAATCTGTTAAAAATAACTGGAGAATGAAAATAATTAACTACTTAAGCATTCTTAGATTTACTATGACACATTTATGAATAAACCAGGTAAGAAAGGAAATGGATGGGTAATAGATGGTCAAATAAGTATGATAAAATAATTGAAAATGGGTGCTTGGAATAGTGAAAAAGGTGACAATTTTACGACTCTTCATCTCCCCCATGCCTCCATTTTTGCATGTCATCGTGCGAACAAGATAGCATTGACAACAGAGAGTCGCCTAAATTTTTCAAATGCAAACAAACTTCATGGAAATATTTGGAATATTATTAACAATCCTATTAGTCTCCTTTACTTTTTTACTGTGAAATTAGTTTGTACTTTTCAAATCTTCTTTAGAGAAATTTCATATCATCAACGCTCTACATTTGACAAGTTCCCTTGCAAAGAAGTATTGAATTTCCTGATTGTCATCAAGTTCAACTAAAGGTTTTACGCTATTATAGGAACATTATCCAGTGGATCCCATATACAATACCTAAATACTTGAGCAATGTAATTCCATTTTTCGCCTTTAAAGAACTTCATGTACCTTTCCATTCAACCTATGATAAATAGTATAGGATATGCCAATTTGGAATCAGATCCAACCACCTGAGAGAGTTCAAATTTTATAAAAATGTGTGTTAGCTACATGTGCCCTTTAAAACGTGCAATGGCTCACATACTCGATAGCATTAACAATTTAACAATAATCAATTTTATCTCCTACTACTTCCAAAAAAAGGAACACCATTGGAACAACTCAACAAGATAGGCAGAAATCTTCTTGCATTAGCCATAACATGCTTAATTTTCATGACAAAATGAGCTTTTAACTATTTTGAAAATTGTTTCTAGTTGGGAAGAAATTCCCATACCATTCTTCTATGTGACGTCCTCTAAAAATAAACCCCAAATATGAAGTATAATTAAAAAATAATTTAATGAAATAATCTATGAATGAGAAAATAAAAAACAATTTACCTATACCAATCCTTTTCTATAATTTTCTCGAAAATTATGTTTGTATTCAATGGATCATTTAATTACAATTTTTCTTGTAGTTGCCAATAAAGTCCAAGGATAAGGGAGTTCCAAGTCATAAAATACCAAGGTAAGGAGATACAATACTAGACGGTCTCTCATCAAAATCAATGTATTCAATGCAAGGAGAATGGATAAAAAATTCCCATTTTATTTAGACAAGCCCATCAAAAATTTGTTTGCAACAGAAAGATCTGGTATGGGTGTAGCAACAAACTTCATTAATCAGTTTATCACAAAGCATAAATTATGTTTCCATGAAATTTATTGAGTAGGTTTTTACCATCTTAATTCCTTCCCACATCGAAAATTAGAGCCATTTGATGCACATATCCTGAGCTATAGGTAAAATGGTTGTAGGTGGTTATGTTAAATTTCTCAAAGAATATAAAGAGGGCTTGTTTGAAATTTAGTGGGTTTTTTCATCTTACATTAATACTTGTATCCATGAAATTTCGTGGCTATCTAACAAATGGTTTGAAAGATATAATCAAATAAATTTATGCATTTTCTCTATAGGAACAATTGTAGGAATTTTTGATGCCATAATAGAAATAGGAATTTTTAATGACATAATAGAGATAGGAATTGTTTACTCCATAATAGAGGTATGTTTCAGATACAAGAATAAAGATAGGCATTTATGATATCATAACAGAGGTAGCCATTTTTTTATCGTGTCCTCCACCTCCTAAAAAACTTGTTATAGCTTGCCATGGTTTACCCATCCTCAATCTATGGTCTCTCATATACAATCCCATTAATTTTTTAAGAAGAATTTTTTGTAGGGATAACCACATAAAAAGGTGGGGGTAAAAGAAAATAATCAAATTTCTATAATACAAAAACATGAATTGAATGTTCTGGCAACTCAAGGTTTCTTGGTAGAATAAGATGTCTGATTGCAACAAGATGGACTAAGGGCACAATTTATGATGATATAGAAAAAAAATGTCACAAGGTAAAGATTGGAATGGTATGGTAAGCCTTCAGTAGTTTATTATCATCATTTCCTAAATATTCAACAAATCAAAAAGTTTCATGCTAATTTTTACTTCAGGTTTTACCTATATACTAATGTGAGAGTAATGTACCATGCAGTTGATCCCAAACAAAGCATTTAAAATGATGCTAACTACAGAAGTGACTGAGGCTAATAACGATTGATAATAAATTTGACTCTAAAAATTGTCCAAAACAAGATGATGTTGAGGCATGATGGTTGTATAATATTGTTGATTGATAAAGGATAATTGTGCATAACTAAATGCTAAAATTTGAATTTTACCATGTTGTGTTTATTACTGTTGAGGCATTGTAGCAGTGGATCTAGAGACTACTAACTGCTGAAAAATGAAAGAAAGAGTATTGTTGAATTGTTATAAGATTTATTTTTATCATACTATGGTCTATAACATTACTTTCTAAAACCTTTCCTTATGATCAAAGTTTCTACAAAAAATTTCATGAGTAGCCTAAGTCAGAAATCCATCACTTTAATAACCTCATTATAGATAACAATGACTTTAATACCATGTTATTAAATAAGGATAAAAGAGGATATAAAATAGGGAAAAAGGATGAAAAAGGGATACATTCTGAGGATGAACTAGTTATATATGTCTTTGAATCTCAAAACCTTACCATTATCTAGGCGTATAATAGAAGCCCCCTTATATGAGAAATTTTAATCACCTACACTAAGGGTCCAACTTCCATAAAAATGTATTTATTTTTTAAAATATAAAATTTCAAAGAAAAATATTTTAAGGATCTTAAAGTCGTTCTTCGAAAGGTGATATATGAGGTTTATTCTTCCTAGCTTTAAATTTAATGATTTTTTTTTTAAATAATGTGACCTGAGGCATTCCCTTGGAGTGAGTTATATGTGTGCCAATGTGTGTTCCTTATCTCTATTACCAAACATAGCCCCACTGTCAGCAGGCATGTTCAGTACTCTGGTGAGTTTTCCTTGGTACTATATAAGCATAGCTCTATTGCCAGCAGACATGTTCAGTACCTTGATGGGTTTACTTGTACTTCCTAATACTTCATTTTATTATTAATTCTCTTTATATGTGTGTGTGTGTGTGTGTGTGTGTGTGTGTACTACTCAATAGATTTGGAATAATGTACATTGCTCATTGGTAGTTTTTAGAGTGTAAGGAAGTCAAGACGATACGAGAGTATTTTATATTTGCTAGGCACATAACTCATTATTAAAGTTTATCCCATGGGTGACACCATTCACAATAGTGTTAAATATTATATATCTAATGTGTAGTGAAATGAAGCATCTCGAATAATAACTAAAATTCCCCTCTAGTCGATCATGCTAGATTTCTCGTAAAATCCTATTGAGGTTCTACAGGAGTGGTCCACCATAGTAGGTTTTTCAACAATACCCCTTAGAGGAACTTGGAAATATTTTTTGGATAATAGCTTTGGAGAGAAATTAGACTTGTATGATTTATTCAGTTGATAGTAACATAGTTTCTTTTTATATCCCCTAAATTCCCCACATCATTTTAAACGTGTGACTTCATTTATACTTACTTGGCACAAAAATATCTCAATCGATAATCACACAGTTGATGGTCACCTACCTGTGGATAACTACCGGAATAATATGTCTATTAGAATAGTGTGTCTACTAGAATAGTGTGTCCCAACTTTCAGTAACTCAACTTCTTCTGGAAGTTTGGTTGGATCAACATAGCTTGTGCACTTCCAATAACTCAAGCATTCTATACTTCTAGTAGTTGGATTATTTTGTGCTTCTGGTAGTTAGAGTGACACCTGATAACCCGAGAGATTGCATAGAAACTACAAGAACCGAGCTATGAAAATCATCATTAGTAATAAATCAAGCATTATCCTCTTTAATATGTTAAAAATAAAGGAAAATGAAAATAATTCACTACTTAAGCATTCTTGGATTTAATATGAAACATTGATGAATAAAACAGGTAAGAAAGGTAATGGATGGGTAATATATGGTCAAATAAGTATGATAAAATAATTGAAAATGGGTGCTTGGAATAGTGAAAAAGGTGACAATTTGACAACTCGTCATCTCCCCCATGCCTGCATTTTTGTCTGTCATTGTGCGAACAAGATAGCATTGACAATAGAGAGTCACCTAATTTTTTCAAATTCAACCAACCTTCATGGAAATATTGGGAATATTATTAACAATCCTATTAGTTATTTTTTTTACTGTGAAATTAGTTTTTACTTTCAAATCTTCTTTAAAGAGACTTCATATCATCAATGCTCTACATTTGACAGGTTCCCTTGCAAATAAGTATTGAAATTCCTGATTGTCATCAAGTTCAACTAAAGGTTTTATGCTATGATAGGAACATTATCCCGTGGATCCCATATACAATACCAAAAGACTTGAGCAATGTAATTCCATTTTTAGCCTTTAAAGAACTTCATGTACCTTTCCATTCGACCTATTATAAACAGTATAAGCTATGCCAATTTGGAATCAGAGCCAACCACCTAAGAGAGTTCAAAATTTGTAAAAATGTGTGTTAGCTACATGTGCCCTTTAAAACATGCAATGGCTCACATACTCGATAGTATTAACAATTTAAAAATCATCAATTTTATCACATACTACTTCCAAAAAAGGAACACCATTGGAACAACTCAACAAGAAAGGCATAAATCTTCTTGCATTAGCCATAACATGCTTAATTTTCTTGACAAGATGAGCTTTTAACTATTTTGCAAATTGTTTCTAGTTGGGAGGAAATTCCCATACCATTCTTCTATGTGACATCCTCTAAAAATAAACCCCAAATATGAAGTATAATTAAAAAATAATTTAATGAAATCATCTATCAATGAGAAAATAAAAAATAGTTTACCTATACAAAGCCTTTTCTATAATTTTCCCGAAAATTATGTTTGTTTTCAATGGATCATTTAATTACAGTTTTTCTTGTAGCCGCCAATAAAGTCCAAGGATAAGGGAGTTCCAAGTCATAAAATACCAATGTAAGTAGATACAATACTAGACGGTCTCTCACCAAAATCAATGTATTCAATGCAAGGAGAATGGATAAAAAAAATTCCAATTTTATTTAGACAAGCCCATTAAAAATTTGTTTGCAACTGTAAGATCTCGTATGGGTGTAGCAAAAAATTCATTAATCATTTTATCACAAAGTATAAATTATGTTTCCATGAAATTTATTGAGTAGATTTTACCATATTAATTCCTTCCCACATTGAAAATTAGAGCCATTTGATGCACATATCCTTAGCTATAGGTAAAATGGTTGTAGGTGATTATGTTAAATTTCTCAAAGACTATAAACTGGGTTTGCTTGAAATTTAGTGGGTTTTTGCATCTTACCTTAATACTTCTAACCACCAAATTTCGTGGCCATCTAACAAATGGTTTGAAAGATATAATCAAATAAATTTATGCATTTTCTCTACAGGAATAGTTGTAGGAATTTTTGATGCCATAATAGAAATAGGAATTTCTAATGACAGAATAGAGATAGGAATTTTTATACCATAATAGAGGTAGGTTTCAGATACAAGAACAAAGATAAGCATTTATTATATCATAATAGAGGTAGCCATTTTCTTTCTTGTCCTCCACCTCCTACAAACCTTGTTATAGCTTCCCATGGTTTACCCATCCTCAATCTATGGTCTCTCATATACAATCCAAATACCTTTTGAAGAAGAAATTTTTGTAGGGATAACCACATAAAAAGGTGGGGGTAAAAGCAAATAAACAAATTTATTTAATACAAAAACATGAAGTGAATGTTCCGACAACTCAAGGTTTCTTGGTAGAATAAGATGTCTGATTGCAACAAGATGGAATAAGGGCACAATTTATGATGATATAGAAAAACAATATCACAAGGTAAAGGTTGGAATAGTATGGTAAGCCTTCAGTAGTTTATTATCATCATTTCCTGAATATTCAACCAATCAAAAAATTTCGTGCTAATTTTACCTCAGGTTTAACCTGTATACCAATGATGATGATAAATCTGAATGTGAGAGTAATGTACCATGCAGTTGATCCCAAACAAAGCATTAAAAATGATGCTAACTAGTAAAGCGACTGAGGCTAATAACCGTTGATAATAAATTTGACTCTAAAAATTCTCCAAATCAATATGATGTTGGGGCATGATGGTCGTATAATAATGTTGATTCATAAAGGCTAATTGTGCATAACTAAATGCTAAACTTTGAATTTTACCATGTTGTGTTTATTACTGTTGAGGCATTGTAGCAGTGGATCTAGAGACTGTTGACTACTAAAAAATGAAGGAAAGAGTATTGTTGAATTGTTATAAGATTTATTTTTATCATGCTATGGTTTATAACATTACTCTCTAAAACCTTTCCTTACGATCAAATTTTATACAAAACATTTCATGTGTAGCCTAAGTCAGAAATCCATCACTTTAATAACCTCATTATAGATAACAATGACTTTAATGGGAAAAAGGATGACAAAAATATACATTCTGAGGATGAAATAGTTATCTATGTCTTTGAATCTCAAAACCATACCATTATCTAGGTGTATAATAGAAGCCCCCTTATATGAGAAATTTTAATCACCTACGCTAAGTGTCCCACTTCCATAAAAACGTATTTATTTTTTAAAATATAAAATTTCAAAGCATAATATTTGAGGGATCTTAAAGTCGTTCTTCGAAAGGTGGTATATGAGGTTTATTCTTCCTAGCTTTAAATTTAATGATTTTTTTTTAAAGAATGTGACCGAAGGCATTCCCTGGAGTGAGCTATATGTGTGCCAATGTGTGTTCCTTATCTCTCTTACCGAACATATCCCCAATGTCAGCAGGCATGTTAAGTACTCCGGTGGGTTTACCTTGGTACTATATAAGCATAGCTCTATTTCTAGCAGACATGTTCAATACGTTGACGGGTTTAATTGTACTTCCTAATACTTCATTTTATTATTACTTCTCTTTATTTATGGTATATATATATATATATGTGTGTGTGTGTGTGTGTGTGTGTGTGTGTGTGTGTACTACTCAAGAGATTTAGAATAATGTACATTTCTCATTGGTAGGTTTTAGAGTGTAAGGTAGTTAAGACTATATGAGAGTATTTTATATTTGCAAGGCACATAACTCATTATTAGAGTTTATCCCATGGGTGACACCATTCACAATAGTGTTAAATATTATATATCTAATGTGTAGTGAAATGAAGCATATTGAATAATAACTAAAATTGCCCTCTAGTCGATCATGCTAGATTTTTCGTAAAATCCTATTGAGGTTCTACAGGAGTGGTCCACCATAGTAGGTTTTTCAACAATACCCCTTAGAGGAACTTGGAAATATTTTTTGGATAATAGATTTGGAGAGAAAATAGACTTGTATGATTTATTCAGTTGATAGTAACATAGTTTCTTTTTATATCCCCTAAATTCCCCACATCATTTTAAACTTGTGTACAAGAAGAATTAAACATGACAGTGACAAATTCCCCCCCCCCCCGGCCCCCCAACTAACTCAGTGGACGATTTCAGTTAGGTGACATGGATAAGGATCAACCAGTCAATAATCATAGCCACTTTAAAAAATAATGAGGAATTACGAGTGAATCGTACTTGAAAATACTTACCACAAAAGCGTTTAATGTCGACACAAACAAGAACTAATGGTGGATAATCCAATGATTATAGTGGTAAAAGGAACTACAAGAAGTTGCAACATGTCCTATCCAAAATAATTTGTAGTAGTTATGCCTCTAGATGTAGAAACTAAATCTTAAGGAGTTGCAACTTCAAAAATTATTAATAATTGCAAAAAATTTATTTTATTTTATTTTTATATACTATCATACCCTACTTTAATTGAAGAAAGGAAGATTTAATTCAAGTGTAGGAGTACTTCTAGTGCAACCATGTGCTTAAAATATGTATAAATACATTCATAATCAGGTTTGAAATATAAAATTTAATGTATACCATAGCATGAGGAACCAACTACTTCATTTGATATGATAGAAAGAGTTGTTGAAGAAGACAGTGGGGCTCTAGCCTGATGACTGTTTGGAACTAGTGCTCGATATAGTTGTAATGCTCTTTAGTTGCTTGTTCTCCAGTGCAGATTTGTATGTTCCCCTTTGTAACGCCATATGGATCTTCTACCAGTTGTTGACTAGTCTCTTGGGTGCATAAAATATTTGAAGATAGGCATGATATAAATTCCTTATTCTTAGGTTCCTCTATCTGCTCCTCATCGCATTATGGGATACTCAAGCGCTTTGATAATAAACATGGAAAAAATTCATCAATATATCGCTTTAAGTGTTTCTCATAATTGGTTTTGTTCCATGGTTGCTTGATTTATTTTGGATCTTCTTCTAAATGTTTCTCATAGACTTGTTTCTCTTTTATTACTTCCTGAAATACATATATGTTCTTGATTAATGTCAGTATTTTTTCCTCCTGAGATGTGTAGATGTTTACAACTACGACTAGGGCTTGAGAAATTTCTTGGAGTAACATTCTATGAGCTCTTGATCATTCCTAAATCCTTCCTACTAGTTTCTAATCCATGTCTTACACATGGGTTAGTACATTGTGGGGGGGGGGGTTCTTACAACACCCTATAAACTTTGTAAGGAAATAAGAAATACATGTGAAAAAAAAGAAAATTCAAAATAATATTTATCACATACTTATACACCCTCACGCTACTAAGGCTTATTGTCACTAGTAACTTGTTCATCGTGAGTCAGCTTCCTCCTTGGATGATACAATACTAGCATCATCTAAATCTAGTGAGTCAAGTTGAACCACAAAAGTGGACGCACATGTTCTTACCTATCGTCTTACAACTCGTACCATTTTGTGTTCTATGATGCTGATGTATTTTGGGCAAAGAGATTTGATCACACATCAAACCAATCAAAATCGAATTCCTTGGCACCTCCTCAACAATGGTGCCAAAAATGATGGGAACATTAATTTCTTAAATTTATTTACATTAAATTATCAGTTGGGAGTTCGTAAAATGATGAGGTGCCAACAAAATATATGCATAAATAGGCTTAATTGGTTTGAAAACACAATAACTACACCAATATACTAAAAACTCACTTCTCAAAAATTGCATTGGACATGGATTCACAACTTGCATGCATCATAAATGAAAGAACAATAATAAAGTGTCCATCATGTTTAATAATTCATATAGAAGCAAACACATTCAACACATGACTAAAATAAACACGTGGGATTCATAGATCTATGCCATGTGTCCTTTCAGCCACTTTTTGGCTCCCTGGGTGAATAAGTCCTCACACTAGGGCCTTGAAAATAACACCACGTAAGCATGCAAAAATCTGAATTGCAGAAATTAAAATACTAGATCTCGTGCATGAAATAATAAACAAGAATATACAATTTAGAGGAACAGAAAGTAAAAATACTTGACTCTAATATAACTATGCAAAAAATAAATTAAATTGCATCTAATATAACTATATACTTTGAAAGTTCATCCTAAGGTAGAGGGGCCTTCCTCGCTAGGAGCATTGTAGGAATACATAATGAACTACAATATAATCAGAGAAAAAAAAAACATTAATTAGCTAGAAATTATGTTGTCACACTATCAAAATCAATACTATCCTCTCCTCTCCCTTAGGTATCACTTCAGCTAAATTATATAACAATTATTCTTGGACATATCTAAGATATTTGATCCTAAAATCATGGATCTTCTAGCCAAATATTCCTACTAGAATAGATCACAATATTACAATGTTATTATATTATGCAGAAATTAGAAGATTGAAATCCTTTTTCATAATTCTATTGAAGTATTATGACTAACATTTTGGTGCTAAAAAAAGGTAAATTACATGCTTTTCTTGGGACCAACCGCCACATGGATAAGAGAGGATCCATATATAGTGAATACATAAAAAAACTTGTGTTTTGATTTATGCTTACTTGACATGGAAATATCTCAATCGATAATCACATTGTTGAAGGTCACCTACATGTGCATAACTACCAGAATAGTGTGTCTACTAGAATAATGTGTCCAGACTTCCAGTAACTTGGTTGCTTCCAATAGTTTAGTTGGATCATCATAGCTTATGCACTTCTTGTAACTTGGTCATTCCGTACTTCCAATAGTTGGATTATTTTGTGCTATTGGTAGTTATAGTGATACATGATAACCTAGGAGGCTGCATAGAAAATACAAGAACCAAGCTAGGAAAACCATCACTAATTCAAAATTATTAGATTTATTATGACACATTTATGGAAAAAATGAGTAATAAAGGCAATGTATGGGTAATATATGGTCAAATAAGTATGATAAAATAATTGAAAATGGGTGCTTGGAATAGTGAAAAAGGTGACAATTTGGCAACTCGTCAGTGGCTCTACTCCACAATAGTCCTCACCTTTCCAGACCCACAACAACCATTGAGATAAATAAAAATTACTTTGACTATGAAATTGGTTTATTCCTCACTTAAAACGCACATATAGTGGCCTATCACACTGAAACAATCTTTGATATTATTCATATATACCCCACCTATGACAAGGAGACGTACTCCATCATGCAGGAATGCTGGCAGTGGAAGAATTATATTCTAAGGAAGGATATTATCATCCACACTAATCACAAGCCTCTACAATTCATGTAAACACAATGAAAGTTACAAAATCAACACCAATAAAAATGGTCCACATACATATAACAATTCCACGTGAACATCAAGTACACGAAGAGCAGCACCAACCATGTTGCAAATTGCCTCAGTGGGCGCCCTATTATGGTACTAACCAAACCTCATAACTCTTATGGAAATGAAAACTTCAGGTGGCCATAGTCATACAACGATGACTCTAAATTGGTTGCTACATGCTAGGTGTTGATCATAGAAAAATCATTTCTATATTTCCACCTATAAGATGCACTATTGTGCTACGTAGGCCACCTTTGTGTTCCTTTAAGAAAGTGTGTCAAGTTAATTTTGGAGGAACATTACAGTCATGTGGAAAAGCACTTAGGTGTGGATAATAAAATATTAGTACTTCAAAATTATTTCTACTAGACAAAAATTTGATAGGATGTTCATTGTTATATTAGATTATGCACTACCGATATCATTTCTAAACCAACCATTAAGAAGTGAGGGCTATACACTTCTCTAAATACCCCAAACAAACCTTAAAAGTAATTTTCCATGGATTCCATGTCAGGATATCCCTCCACCAAGGATGGAAATAATGGTGTGTTTGTGGTTGATGATCAATTCTCTAAGATGACCATTTTGACATCATGTAAGAAGAGTATTATAATTGAAGCCACTACTAAACTCTTCTTTGAGTGTGTTTGGTTTCATTATTTTCCACTCAAACCATTATTTCAAGCAAGGATGGTTCCTCAATTTCTGGCCTAGCCTATGGTTTCTAATGGATACCATGTTCATCAAATTTATTTCCTTTCACCTCCAAATAAATAGACAAGTATAAGTTGTCAATAGGATTATTGCACATATTTTGGATGTACAACTCCAAGAATATATATATACGGAATGAAATAATTCCAAATGTTCAATGTAGCTATAATAGATCCCTCCGTGGCTCTATTAGCCATAGTCATATTTAACTGTGCATAGGATTATAGCCATCAACCCCCATTAATGTATCTCTACCCATTGCATATTCACTGACAAACTCTTCGTTGGGGCAATTTTGAGGTCCAAAAAGGGCCTAAAAAAAAGTAACAAAATCAAATTTATAAGAACCAATAAAATTCAAGATGATTATGTTATCCCCATGTGTAAATACTTTTGGAGGGAAAAGAAGAAAAATACTTTTGTAAATTGTATTTTCAACTTATCTCCTCATAAGTTTACTTAAATGTCAATTGTAGGCACTTGTTGGATGAAAAAATTAATTTGTCATCCAACAAGTACCTATTATGCATACTTTTGAGTAGTATTGTACCCATTATTTTGGTAAAATCAACACCTAAACATAACGTTTCCCAATTAGTGTTTTCTCTTTTTCCTTTGGTAACTATAATCCTTCACATTTTTTATGACTAATCCCTCATCTAGATCTATGCTCCATAAGAAAATTACAAATAAAGGGGAAATTGTCTCGAAGGGTCATCTTTCAAACCCAACCATTGAATTCATTTGAACTAAGATGTTTCCCATATAGTAGGGGCTCAATCTCAATGACAGTGTGGCTTAGTGGGATAAAACTCTAAGTACTTAACAATATCACTTACTCCACACAACAAATCCACTTAAGGGTTAGATGTGCAATTAATTAACTAAATGTGATGGAGAGACCTTTGTACTTGCAACACTCCCATACACCTTAGGGTTATGGCATGCAAGAATATTTTCTCTGGATTATGATGAATACCCTAAATTATTTATGCACTACCTCAAAATCTTACTTGAATTAAATGTATTGATTTCTGATTTGATATTTGAATGACCCAACTACCAACATCTATGGGAAGGAATGGGAGTGGTCCTAAGCTACTCCAAGAGTATGGGCTATGTACTCATGCTAGATAATTTTAGGGGACCATGCAACCTAAGGAGGGACCCTAAATTCTCATGTTAGGAGTGTGGGTGTGTGGGATGGGGAGAAGTGTAGAGGATAAGAGTGAGGAGTAGAAGGGTAATGTGTGATATACATAGAAGTGTATGCTAAGGAACCAATCAAATTTGAGAATAGAAACCAAAATTACATGCAGGGTTGAAAGTGTGACTTTAATAGGGGGTGACAAAGAACCCTCTAAGTCACATTAGACCTACGTGGAGTTGTGGACTACCTTATTGGTGAGGGAAGTTAATTCCTAAGGAATTAGCCTAAGCTTGAGGACCATATGAAAATGATAATAAATATTGTTGAAGATGTGCACAAAAACACTAAGAAAGGGAATTACTGAGGGACCATTGGCTTAGTGAAGGGATCCCTTTGTGTTGTGTGGGCCCATAATGGTCACATAGTGAAAGATAATAGACCCTATATTAGTGGTTGAAAGGTAGCATATTGAATCTTTGTGTATGAAGAAGAGTTTCCTTCATGTCCACTATCCTAATTTGAATTTGGTTGAACCCTGAGTGAAGTTTTCTCTCAAAGAATTAGATCTAGCTCAGGGGCAGTCATCTGCAAGAAATATTAAAATTTAGTTGTACCTATGACTAGGTGGAGAGTGGTTTTATCTTATTTAGTTTCCAACAAGCTACTATGAATTATATAAGTGTATAAACTTATTTTTATTCATAAAAAGATATTTTAGTTTATTGTTTTATGACTAGAGTTGATTTGAACTTTAATCTTTAGTGTGAAGGATTGAATGTTGCCTTTGAAAGTGGGTTGATTAATAATATATAAACACATTTTTTTTCGTTAACATGAATAATTATTGGTATATAAATGTTTTAGAGTGAAGACTTAGTTGGGAAATTCTTCACAGGACATCTTGTTGAAAAGTGCAGCAAGAAATTCTCAATTTTATTTTTCCTTGATTAAATTAGGGAAATACAAATTTCCACATCAATAAACAACTTGGATATAGTTAACTTGTGTGACATGGCTTGTGTCACCCAATTAGCTCAATAAATTCAAGTTGGAGGAGTTAGAGTTCATTTGAGCATGTGTAATTTTGTAATTTGTATAAATCAAGGTCAGTTATCTCAGGTTGTTTTCTGTTAAACTAGTTCTAATTGTTGGAGGAACTAGTGGAGGTTCAGTTGTGCAGTGAGACTTAATTCAAACTCAGTTATCATCTAGTTAATTAAATAATAAACCCAAAATAGCTAGTGCAAGTAGAGAATTTGAGTTTCCCAGTTGTGGTGGAGATTCCAAGGCAATGTACAATCAATTGTAGACTAGTCTTGAGTGTACAGGTGTTGCATGCAGTCAGATAATGGTGTTGCATGCAATAAGATAATTAGCCTAAGGAATTGTGCAATCCATTTTAGAGAAACTCCTAAATAATAGGGGCCTAATTTCTCAAGGAACAACACAAGGAAATAGGAGCTCAAGTAGAGGAAAATATTGACTAATTCTGGGTGATAGCTTCTCAGAGAATAGATAGATAGGTTATTCACTTGCAAGTTTTGCTGAGTTGAGAAAATAAATTGTAATACATCTCTATTCAGCAGATTAATGCAAGCAGTCATTGAAGTTTTTAGCATATTTCTTTCCTCGGAAAAATCATTGTGTGCATGAGTGTCATTTCTTATTGCATCTGAAATTATTGTTCTAGATTGTGAATTAATTTCTGCAAAGCCGTAGAGTGGGTTTGTGTCTTGTGATTTTGATTAAAACTTCATGAGAATTTGAAAATCTACAACACAATTTCTACATGGTATCAAAGCGGGATTCACATTACAGTAGGAATTTCGAAGTTGTTTCTCAGGAGGATCAAATTTGAAGTTCAATGTAGCAGGATATATTTAGAGCTGAGAAGATGGCCTTCATTGTACTGAGGCTATAGTATGCCTTGGAAGGCAACTCTAATTTTATCTCATGGAGGCGGTATTGGATGACAATGAATTGTTAGAATACATCAAGACAAATGTTGCAAAACCACTGAAATATGATGCCCATAACCTTGCTAAGTGGAAGAAAGATGTACCAAAGGTGAGGAGAATAATATTGGAGGGAGTACAAGACCACATTGTCACCAATATCCATGGGAAATAAAATCTTTATGCAATGTGGCAGGCACTGCCATATATGTTCCAGAATAGGAGAGACTATAGGAAATTGGAACTCAAGGATAAACTTTGAAATATCAATATGTAGAAGAATGACATTATTCAACAATATATGAGCAGGTTCACACAAGTTTGTGATGAAATTGCAATAGGTAGTGTTACTATTTCATATGATGAGTTGGTTATCCTAACCCTTTTGGGAATTCCCAAGAGCTGAGATAGCTATCAAGATTCGGTGAACGAAAGGGAGAAACTACCGAATTGGGAATTCTTATGGAATGATTTGGTACAAGAGACAATACGACGGAATACCAGATATGGGATTTCATCCAAGGGCGAGGATGAAGAAAATTTTACATTGGTTGGAAAGGCAAAGAAGGGAAAAGGGAATGAATCTCAATCCAAACCAGAGTCCATCCAAGGAGGCAAGAGGAAATGTTTGTCCAAAATTAAATCCTTCCTCTCATGAATTCGAGAAATATACCACGAAGTGTCCACACAAAAATTCAAGCAAGAATACCTTGGGAGGAGGAGGAGGTGAAGCTTTGGCTTCATAGTTGAGCTTGAATTTACCCTTATCGCATGCACGACTAGAAAATTGATAGGGAGCTTGTGGTACTTGTACTCAGGTGCCTCGTTCCACATGACATGGTGTAGAGATTTTTTCAGTGATCTAGAAGAAAAATATTTGCAGATGCACATTGAGCTAGGAGATGGTGGAAATTATAGCGCTATTGGGGTTGGTACAATCACCTTTCAGATGGAGTCAGACTCCCCTCTCAGGTTCAAGGATGTCATGTTTGTTCTGGGCCTAAAGAAAAATGTCATGTTTGTTCTGGGCCTAAAGAAAAATATCATCTTTGTTGCAATTTTGGAAGACCTTGATTATGATGTGATCTTCAACAAAGGAAAGGAATTCATGAGACACATAGCCATAGGATAGGTGAAGAAGATTGAGGTTTGTTAGAAGAACTTGTATAAGATAGATGTGGAAGATTGTGTTGCATTAAGCACTAAGGCGGAGAATGAGAAGACCCGTGATGTCAGTGAACTTTGGCACAAAATACTTGGCCAATTGTACCATGTAACCTTAAAGATTATGCAGCAAAAATATGCAGACCTCCCCAAAGGAGCACTTGAGCAGTAGGGTGTATGCAAAGGGTTCACCTTGGGGAAGTACACAAAATCCACATTCACCTTGGGGATGTACACAAAATCCACATTCCATGATAGGGACATAAAAGCACATGCAGTCCTAGAAAGGATCCACTCTAATGTATGTGGACCTTTCTCAATAGCCTCCAATGCCAAACAAAAATATTTTTTCATTTTTATTGATGACTTCTCACCGAAGTGTTGGATCTTCTTCATGTGGAAGAAAGATGAGACATTCTCCAATTTTTTAGAATTCAAAGCACTGTTTGAGAAATAAATTGAAGAGAAGGTGAAGGCTCTCAAGAGTTATAATAGATGTGAGTATGTGTCGAATTAATTAAAAAAAAAAAATATGCAAAAGAAGGCATTCAATGAGAGTTGACAACATCCCAAAACCCACAGTAGAAAGGTGTGGGTAAGATAAATAACCATAGCATTGTGGGAGTAGCTGTGGTAATGTTGAATGACCAAGGCCTACCTTTTCATTTGTGGGTTGAGTCATGCAACACAACAGTCTATTTGCAGAACCACATTCCTCATAAAATTTTGATCATGATTACACCAGAGGAGATTTTATCATGGAGAAAGTCGGATGTGTCGCACTTCATGATTTTTCGAGCCTCTGTATACTGCCATGTCTCCAAAGAATCAAGGAAGAAGCTTGAGCCGACAAAAAAATTTGGGGTATTTGTGGGTTAAAGAGAAACTCCTCACAACTACCATGTGTACTTTCCATCCCTGAAAATGACAGTTGTATGAAGGGATGTAAAATTTGATGAGGATAAAGCAATTTGGTGCTCTCTTGAGAGGGAGCTTTAGATCCCACTTGAAGAGGAGATTTTAGCTACAAAAAAGGAACCTCAAGAAGTTGTGGAGAAGCTGAAAATATAGGAGAAGGGAGTGGACAAAACCACTCAAGCATAACCATACAGAGAAGGAAAGAAAAGAACCAGGGAATATGTGAGACTTGTGCAGGATGCAAGGGAGAATGTGGGAGCTCCTTCAAATTTGCACAAGTAGAGAAGGTCACCTGATTAGTACACTAGCTACATGGCTCTAATGACTGAGCTTGTAGAGTCTAAACCATCCTCTTTCTAGGAAGCAATAGAGAAACCTGTATGGGTTGACACAATGGTGGAGGAATATGAATCCATTATAAAGAAAAAATTTTGGGAAGTCGTCCCAAGACCAACAGATAAATTAGTTGTGGGTTTGAAATAGATATTCAAGGTAAAGCATGCAACAGATAGAAACATAGAGAAATATAAAGCCAGATTTGTGGCCAAAGGGTACTCTCAAGTTGAGGAAATTAACTATGAGGAGACCTTTGCTGCTGTAGCAAGGTACTCATCTATTAAATCAATTATTTCTCTGGTTGAGTAGATGGGGTGGAAGATCCACCAGATGGATGTAAAGATAACATTTCTCAATGGAGTTATTGAGGAGGACATGTACATCGATAAACCAAAAGGTTTTGATACTTTTGATCAAGAGTATCACACGTGCAGACTTAAGTGAGAGTTGTATGGTATCAAACAATCACCTCATGCTTGGTACACCAAATCGATAGCTATCTCACTGGTTTGGGCTTCACCAAAAGTGAGGCAGATGCAAATCTCTATCATATATTGGTAGAAGGTAAATTTGTCATTATTTTCTTATATGTTTATGATTTAATTTTAACTAGTAATGAATAGCTAATCAGATCTTGCAAGGAGGACCTTTTAAGATAATTTGAAATGAAGGACATGGGTCTCATGCACTACTTCCTCGGCTTGGAATTATGGCAAGGCAATGGGGAATTGTTTGTCTCTCGAGGAAATTATGCAAATGAGCTACTACATATATTCCACATGGATATTTTCAAACTCATGGAGACACCTCTAGCGAAAAATGGAGGGAGGATGCCACTTCAGGTGAAGAAGTGGATGGTACCATTTATTAGCAACTAGTGGGTTCACTTATGTGACTTGTGAAAACATGACCATATATGTGTTATGTTGTAAACTAGCTGAGCCAATCTATGGTTAGGCCAACCAAATTATTTTGGAAGGCAGCTAAGCATGTTTTACGATACCTCAGAGGCACTACCCAGTTTGGACTATGGTACAAAAAGACAGAGGGAGTGAAGTTGTGTGGCTTCACAGATGTAGATTGGGCCAGGGGGGGGGGGGGGGGGAGTCCATCAGAATGAAAGAATACATCAAGTGGAGTTTTCAGTGTTTGGTCTACAATAGTTTCCAAGTACAACAGGATTTTTGGTGCTCATCTCGGCAGAAGCATAATTTATTGTTGCGAGTCAAGCAACATCTAAGGAGATCTAGATGAAAAGATACTTGTTGGAATATTTGGTCAAATGATGAATCCAACTATGATATACAATTATAATCATAGTTGCATCAATCTATGTGAGAATCTTGTTTTTAACGATATATCCAACTATATATATAGCTGGTATCACCATTTACGTGATTGTGTACAGAGACGAATAATGTTGCTACAATACATGTTCCAATAGAGTAATAAGATGTTGAAATTTTGACAAAGGCCTTGTTAAGAGGGAAGTTCGAGTTCCACAAGTGCAGGATATGGGTGTTTTTAAATCCTTTCTTGCTGAGAGGGAGTGTCGAAAAATTCAGCAAGAAATTCTCAAATTCGTTTTTCCTTTGATTAAATTGGGAAAATTCAATTTCCACATCAGCGGACAACTTGGATGCCTTGTGTCACTTAGTTAGCTCAGTAAATTCAAGTTGGAGGAGTTAAATTTCAATTGAGTATGTGTGATTGCTAATTTGTAGAAATTAAGGTCAATTATCTCAGGTTGTTTTTAGTTAAACTAGTTCTAAGTGAGCATATAGATATGTTATTAACTTCTAGGTTGTGCTTAGTTGAGCAAAACAATTGTAATACATCTCTATTCATTAGATTAATGCAAACATACATTGAGGTTTTTATCATATTTATTTCCCCTTGAAAATTATTATGTGCATGTGTGTTATTTCTTATTTCATGACTGAAATTATTGTTCTAGATTGTGAATTACTTTCCGCAGAGAAATAGAATAGGTTTGTGTCTTGTGATTTTGATTATAAATTCATGAGAAGTTGCAAATCTACAACGTAATTTCTACACATTAGAGCTAATTAATTAAAGATACAATTAATAAAATCATGAAGCCTAGAACTTTGCTATAAAATTAAATTGGGATCTTTGGAGCCTTTTAAATTAATTTATGACGAGAATTCGTTTGTATAATCATGGAGCATGAGTGAATTCAAGTTGGAAAGCTTAAAGAGTCTTTGGGATGTTATAAAGTTTAAGAGTCCTTTGGATTATCATGAATCTGAGAATTATCATTAGTATCTATGGTAGCTAGTGATACTTGGGTGCATGCTAGGATAAACATGGGACCTGGGTGTTAATGTTTTTGGACATTTAGGATGGTTTATTTTGTATTCTTTTTTACCATAATAAAATCTTAATTATTATTGGATTGAAAGAAGTTAAAGAATGATATGGCTTGTGTTAAGGAATTAGTAATTATCATGGTCGTATGATTTCTTTAGATATAATTCCTTTTTGGGGTATGTGATGAGAAATATAGTTATTTTTATGCATGCAAGACAAATATAAAGTCTAAATTCGATAATTAGGCTTAAATTCACATCAATTATCTAATTGAAATATTTTATCAAATTTTATGTATTGTGACATGGAAATATTTTAAGTGATAATTATACCAATTGAAGCATAAAGATATGTTAAGAAATTCCCCTCATGATATTTTCTCCTTTAATTTTGGTGGGCTACTGATATTGCAGGAAAGAAGGGAATATGTCCAAATGTAAAAATTACATTACTTACATTTATTTATGAGTAAAATTTAATTCTCTTTTACTCACAATAAGAATTATTTACTTCATTCACTAAAACACATTTAAAATAATGTTTTTAAGACTATGTGACAAGTATTAAGATTATGTCATAAGTCTTCTTCACTTTGGAAATTATACTAAGCATTAAACTTGAGAAAAAAACTTTTGGCAATAATTATATAAGAGAAGTTTCGTTGACAAGTTTCGAATCATGGAGAATCATATCTAGGTACTAGATTAAATAGAGAGAGCAATATAGAAACCCTTAACATTTTTAAGGGTTATAATAAACAACGAGTTTTGAAAAAATAATATTTTAATATATAACATTAATTATTTATATCAAATTATATTAAATTATATTAAAATTAAATCAAATATTAAGTTATGGTTAGATATTTAGTCAAATATTTAGATTCAAATAAAATAAAACTGGTTGGATAACACATTTAAGGGTAGGTGTTTGTGGGAGAGTTTTTCCACACCTACAACTACATCATTGGAAGATTGGCTAAGTGTAAGTCAATGAAAGAGGGGTAAGCAATGTTGGTGAAAAGTGTTGTGAAATAATTATTAGCAAGCAAAATGTGGTGATTAAAATATTATAATTGAAAGTACTACCCAAAAAAATAGTAAAATAATTACTATTTTATTAAAATGTTCCAAAATTTTTATTTGAATATAATAAATAATAAATTTTACACTAATAAAGTATTATAATTGAAAGTACAACAAAAAATAATTATTAAAATAATAATTATTTTATTAAAATGTTCCAAAAATTTTATTTGAATGTAATAAATAATAAATTTTACATTAATAAAGTCGAGATGTGTACGATAAATTATTATACTTCGTATAATTAAAAATAAAAATAAAAAATTAACTAACTATAATAAACTAAATAAAAATGGGTGTGTAGTGGGTAGATTTGATTAAGCTTATTTCCAAGTTAATGGCAAAAGTGAATCATAATTTTTGTCTTTACTCACTCTGGATTAAGTGGTTGGAAGATAAAGAAAGTTTACCCATAACGATGTGGATATAATTTTATTTTTGTTCAATGATAATTATGCTTTAAAGCATTTCTTTTTGAAAATCACTTTCTTAGTTGTCATTTTGTTTGGATAGAACGTTAGACATTGAACATTTTTAGGCCGTAGGATTAATAGTTAATAGGTATAATGGGCACATTCATAAAGTAATCAAATGACTGTTTATTGCTTAACAATTTCTTGATAAGTTAACTTGGAGGGGATTCTTGATGGTTTAACTTGGAGGTTTATTCTTCTCTTGGTTCTCCGGAAGAAGGGTTATCTTGCATAGATAAATCTATTTGTTCATCAGCCCTTCCACACTCAAAATTTTGCTGTAAATTTTCCAATTCTAAATTTGGTCATTGTATTATTTCTGTAAATTTTTACTATAAATCTATTGTAGAGTCACGAGGTAATCTTGTAACCTGATTGTACTTCATCAATTGATTTTTAAATATTATGATTAACGAACTTGGTTTTAGGTAGTTTATATGAACCAAGCGTTATGCCTATTTATGGGATAAGAGTTGTAAAAGAGAAGGCCATATATGCAAAATTCGAGATTCTTTGTGCTTCTCTTTATCTAAAAAACAACAGTCAGTTAATGGTAAACTTTGGATAGTCCGATCATACAAACACTAAGAGCCAAGGTTTCCATGCAGTTTGCAAATTTTTTTTCCCAATAAACTATAGACAATCAAACAATTCCTTTTCTAACTTTTTTTTTATTTTTCAATAAATTATAGACAGTCGAACATTTCCTTTTATTATGGTTTAAGTCTAGTTGATTATGGAGAGATCATACAAACACTAGGAGCCAAGGTTTCCATGCAGTTTTTTCTTTTCAATAAACTATAGAGGGTCAAACAATTCTTTTTCTAACTTGTTTTATTTTTCAATAAATTATAGACAGTCGAACCATTCATTTTCTTATAGTTGAAGATGGAGAGTGAAGTTTTTTTTGTTGTTTTTTTTTTTTTTTTTAATTATTATTGGAATTTTTGGTTAATTGTTTTGAAATCATTTGTTTATTAGAATTTGTGGACACAATTTTTGTTCAATTTATTATTTTTATTATTATTTAAAAGGTAAAAGTAGATTTAAAGTCTTTAATTTTTTTGAGAATATATTGTCTATTCAAATTTAATATTTAGAATTTATCATATTTGATCTTACTTTGAAGGTGTGTAGTTCATATAGATTTAACAAGTCAAATTTACTATTTCAATAATTTTTAACCAAAGTCAAATTTGAAAAAAAAAAATTATTGGAAATGTAATAGAAAATGACAAAGACCTAGAACATTTGAACTAAGTTAAGTTTGTGATGAAAACCTAAAAGGAAATAAAAATAAGAGATAATTTATATATCAAAAAAGTGCCATAAAAAGTTTAGATTAATTATTTATATAATTCTCATTGAAATAAATAGGCTTAGTCTAATATATATAGACAAAATGACTTTTTTTTCACGACATTTTTTAATTAATTTTAATTAATTATGCATTCAAAAATGTTTTTTGAACAGCAAAAATTCACAAATTTACATGAAATTGTTAGTTGATTCCGATGAAAAAAGTCATTTCCTATTTTAAACAACAACAAAAATCACAATTTTGCTTGAAATTGTATATTCCTATGAAAAAGACTATTTCTTCCATAACTTAAACTTCACCATATAAAGGCATGTAATGAATAATGCTAATAACCGCATGTAGTGAAAAATGAGAGCTAGTGGGTTATGTATGAGTGAGTTGGTAGCATTAAAATTATAAACAACTATATTGGATTATAATCTACCATAATTAACTATAATCAACCATAGTAAATTATAATGAGTGGGTAGGTGGGGTGATTGAGTTGATTGATATATGATTAGACGAATTGTTGGTTAGTGGATCAATGGTTTTAATCAACGATATTCAATTATAATAAGTGGGTAGTTAAGAGGTGATTGAGTTGGTTGATTGTTGATTAGACGAATTGTCACGTGAATGAATCAATGGTTAGAGAATGTATTGGTTGGTTGGTCAATGGTGAAGAGGTTTAGTAGATTAGTGATTTGGAGTTATATTGGGTTATTAATTTAATAGGTAATGAGTTAGATATTAAGACGTTCATAATAATAGATTGGTCTTAATAAGTGGTGCATCATGTACTGTATTAGAGACTAGGGATTTAATGGTTTCATGATTAAACCAGCATAGATCCATCTAAAACATGGATCTAACATGAGCCGAAAGGGATCAAATTTCTTTTTTTGCAAACTTATTTTAGAATACAAAAATTTGTTATTGTTTAAATTTTACTTTTGATTGTTATAGAGATTACATAACACGTGTATTGAAACATTTTATATTAATTCATATTAAATTATTTTATTCTTAACTCACATTGGATATTTGATTCTATCATACATTAAAATATTTTCTTTTAACATTTTTTTCTATATATAAATTTATATAAAGTTGATATCACTTATTAAAATATTTTTTAAAACATAAGGTTTAAACATCTTAATCACATATATTTTTTACTTCTAATTACTCTACATGATATTAGGTCATATGGACAACTAATTAAAAATGCATAGCATATATTTTTTTTTTCATTTTTATTATAGCCGACATTGTTTTTCTATTTAGAGAATATTTTATTTCTATTTTACGAGGAATGAACATACTTAATGTAGCCTTCACACTCGGATGTAGAAACAATATAGATGCAGTTTAACCACATAACTACCAAGGGCCTTGAGAGATCCAATATCAAACTTTTTAAAAAAATTACATGTCAATTAATACATTTTACTAGTGCAAGTAATCAAATATAATTATAAATCGACATCTAAATTGAAATCAAAAAATTCAGTGCAAGTAATCAAATTGTATTAGAAATCACCACATACACTGAAATCAATGCAAGTAATCAAATATCATTAGAAATAAATATCTACACTAAAATCGATGCATATAGTGCAAATAATCAAATAGGATTATAAATCACCATCTCCACTTATATCAATCCATCTAGTGTGAAAAATATTCTTCCCTCTCTCCACCCTCCATCCATATCTATATCCCCCTCCATCTCTTATTTTCTGTCTCTCTATCTCACCCTCCTAAACACACACATATATCAATCTCTTTGTCAATCCCCTCCTCTTCCCATCTCTCTCTTCTTCCCTCTTTTCACCTTCCATATATATCTCTATCTTCCCCCTCTCACCATCTCTCTCCATCTTCCTTATCACTTTCTATCTGTCTCTCTCTCTCTCTCTCTCTCTCCACCTTTCTCTCTCTATTTCTTTCTTCTTACCTCTCTCCTCCTCCCCCTCCAAGTCCATCTTGCTTTCCCTCCCTCTCTCCACTCTCTCACATCCTCTCTTTCCCTTTCTCTCCCATCTCTCTCTCTCTCTTCACCCACCAACTATGTTACTATATCCATCCCTCTCTCCCTATATCTCCTTCTCCCCCCTTATCTCCATCTCTCCTTATTTGTCTCTTTATCTCAGCCCCAAACATACATGCTCTCTCTCTGTCTCTCCCTTGTCACTCCTCCTCTCTCTCCACTTTTCACTCTCTATATTTCTTATTTCCTACATCTCTCCCCCTCCAACTCCATCTCTCTTATCGATCCCTCTCTCCTCCTCTCTCTCAAGTCCTCTCTCTCGTCCTTCCTCTCTCTCTCTTCCCTAAATCCCTTTCTCTTCCCTAATCTCTCTCTCTCTCTCTCTCTCTCTCTCTCTCTCCAATACTCTCTCTTCCCCCATCACTCTCCTCCTCTCTCTCATCCTTCTTCTCTCTCCCTTTCTCTCCCACCTCTCTCTCTCTCTTTTCCCTCCAATCCTCTCTCTTCCCCCATATCTCTCTCTCTCTCTCTCTCTCTCTCTTCCCCCATCCCTTTCTTTCTCTCTCTTTCCACCCCTCTCTCTCTCCAACTACATTACTATTTCCCTCCCTCTCTCCTTCTCACTTCTTCTCTCCCCCTTCTTTCCATACATCTTACTTTGTCTCTTTATCTCACCCCTAAACATACACACTGTCTCTCCATCTCTCCCTTATAACTCTCTCTCTCTCTTTCTTCTTAGTTATGTAAACTAATGAACATAAATATTTGTAAATATAAAGAAGATTATGGAGTAAATATGAAAAGAGGTTTTATTTACTTAACATACCTCTAGTTTATTTATATTTATATTTATTTACCATACCCCTTTTCTTTACTATGGTATTTGGCCCATAAGCTTGTTATATAATTACATTTTTATTTATAATCCTATTTGATATATTGTTATTTATTTACCTTACCTCTTTATGCATATTTTATATTTATTTATTTACCATACCTATTTATATATATTTTATATTTATTTATCATACTTTTTTATACCTCTTTTATATTTATTTATTTACCCATGGTATTTGGCCCATGGTATCAATATTAATTTGTCCCATGGTATTCGTCCCATAGGCTTCATCTAAATAAAACCTCTTTTTAAAGTTTGTTTAAATATAAAAAGGTTTATGGAATAAATATAAAAAGAATTTTTATTTATTTACCATACATCTAGTTTATATATATTTTTTATTTATTTACCATAGCTCTGGAGTAAGTATAAATTCATTTTACAAATATTTAATTAAAAGAAATATTAAAAGATTTTGGATTTTGATTGTTTGTGTTGAACTAACTCTTTTCCTTTTATTTAGGAAATGGTATTGACTTTAGTAAAGAGTAAATATGTTTAAAATTTTACTTAATTTGGAAATTCAACGTGGTAATTTTTTTCGTTAAAGGTAAATTTATGATCCATTCAAATTCACGTATATAATTTAATATCCATTCAAATTATATAAATAATACATAATTGTATTAGAAATTGATATATGTTATAGTACAATGCGATTTTTATTTTTTATTTTTTTTAATTTAAAACTTAAGCCGACATTTTGTATGAGGACGTGACATACCTGACATCGGGGTCATATTGGGCTGTAGAATGAGCCTTTCGGCTCAATGAGCCTTTCGGCTCAACTAGGGATTTTATGGTTTCATGATTAAATATCATGAATTGATTTTTGTTTCTAATCTGATCTAATTTAATGGTTTCATGATTAAATAGGGTGAATTGATTTTTGTATTTATTCGGATCGAAAGTTTCGATCCTTTGCAGTATTTCTTGCATACTGCATTAGGTTTTGATTCTCGAATATATCCCACAATTTATTACATGTATAGATTAAAAATTATGAGAAACAAGTGGATGAAATGAAACACATGACAAGGTAAGAATACACTATCTCTAAGAAGTTACACACATTCCTAATCTTTATCTCCAAAGAATTACTCTTTGATTCATGAATTTGGATTTTGATCTGGATTTTTATCGATCTCGTTATTTTTGGTGCGGAAAGAGTAGTGTATTCTCTAGAGGTGCATAAATGTATTAGGGAGTAACAAGGTCGGTATCTACATTTCAATAATGTAGTAATAAAACCAATGTTTTACTAATCGACCTTCTGACAATTTTGTAGTTTTCCATGACACCATTTTCAATATATGGAATAATTCCTAATCAATGTGAAGTATGCAATGCAGTGTGAATGCAGTTAACTAGTTGGATTGGAGTTTTCATCATTTCATGGTAATCAGATCAATTGGATTAATGTATTCTATGCTTCTTGTGCTTCTTCTTCTACTTCTTATGCTTGTATAAGTAGAGTGCCTTGAACCTTTTTTGATAGTTTTTGAACCGATCTAAGTTCTTCTCAGGCTTTAATTATTCCAAAACTAAAAAAAATTATTTGAATTTCTCGATCAACTGTTAGAAGTGAATTTTGGTTAGTTTTTATCACTTCTGCTGTCATGGAGATGGATAACAAGACCCTCAAATGTTGCGACTTTGGATGGAAATCATTTGTATATTTGACAGTTTTTGTATATGCAAATTAATTTTCGTGTATTTTATTAACAGATTGGTGTCAAATGTATATGCATAGACTTGTACAACCACATTTCTCTATCAACGGTTAGAAGTTAATTTTGGTGAGTTTTTATCACTTCTTCTATCATGGAGGTGGATAACAAGACCCTCAAATGTAGCTACTTTGGGTGGAAATAATTTGTATATTCGACAGTTTTTGTATATGCAAATTAATTGTCTTGTATTTTCTTAATGGATTGGTATCAAATATATATATGCATATCATTGTACAATCACTCATTCTAACTGAGACTTACAATTTTGCTTGAAAATGTATATTCTGATGAAAAAGGATGATTTCTTCCATAACTTAAACTTCACCAAATAAACACATATACTGAGCAATGTTAATAACCACATGTAGTGAGAAATGTCTTAAAAATTTATGAGTTAGTGGGTTATGTATGGATGGGTTGGTAGCATTAAAATTATAAATAACTATTGGATTATAATCTACCATGATTAACTATAATCAACCATAGTAAATTATAATAACTGGGTAGTTAAGGGGTGATTGAGTTGGTTGATCTATGATTCTAGGAATTGTTAGTCAGTGGATCAATGGTTTTAAACAACCATAGTCAAATATAATGAGTGGGAAGTTAAAAGGTGATTGAGTTTGTTGATCGATGATTAGGTGAATTGTTGGTTAATGGATAAATGGTTAGAGAATGTGTTGGTTGGTGGGTCAATGGTGAAGGGGTTAAGTATATTAGTGATTTGGAGTTATGTTGGGTTATTAATTTAATAAGAAATGAGTTAGATATTAAGGGGTTCATAATAATGGATTGGTCTTAATAAGTGGTGCATCATGTATTATATTAGAGACTAGGGATTTAATGGTTTCATGATTAAATATGATGAATTGATTTGTGTTCTAATTTAATCCAATTTAATGGTTTCATGATTAAATAGGATGAATTGATTTTTTTTTAATCTGATCCTCTACCGTATTTCTTTCATACTGCATTGGGTTTTGATTCTCGAATATATTCCATAATGTATTACATGTACAAATCCACAATTAAGAGAAAGAATTGGAGGAAATGAAACACATGACATGGTAATAGTACATTTCATCTTTTAGAATGTCTAAGTTCTTCTTAGGATTTTCTTATTCCAAAACTAAGAAATTTTATAAGAATTTCTTGATCAACTATTAGAAGTGAATTTTGGTCAGTTTTGATCACTTCTTCTATCATGGAGATGGATAACAAGACCCTCAAATGCTGCTAATTTCAGTGGAAATTATTCAAGTATATACAACACTTTTTTTATATTCTTATTAATACTCATTTATTTTCTTAATAGATTGGTGTCATATATATATATATATATATATGCACATCATTGTTCAATCACTCAGTGTAACTGAAACTCACATTTTTTCTTGAAATTGTATATTCTGATGAAAAAGACTATTTCTTCCATAACTTAAACTTCACCAAATAAACACATGTAATGAGCAATGCTAATAACCACATGTATTGAGAAATATTTTAAAATTTTATGGCTTAGTGGGTTATGTATGAGTTGGTTGGTAGCATTATAATTATAAATAACTATATTGGATTATAATCTACCATGATTAGCTATAATAAACCATAGTAAATTATAATAAGTGGGTATTTAAGGGGTGATTGAGTTGGTTGATATATAATTAGAGTAATTGTTGGTTAGTGGATCAATGGTTTTCATCAACCATAGTCAATTATAATAAGTGGGTAGTTAAGAGTTGATTGAGTTGGTTGATCGATGATTAGATGAATTATTGGTTAATGGATCAATGGTTAGTGAATATGTTGGTTGGTGGGTCAATGGTGAAGGGGTTTAGTAGATTAGTGATTTAGAGTTATGTTGGGTTATTAATTTAATAGATAATGAGTTTGATATTAAGGGGTTCATAATAATGGATTTCTCCTAATAAGTGGTGCATCATGTACTCTATTAGAGACTAGGTATTTAATGGCTTCATGATTAAATAGGATGAATTGATTTTTATTTCTAATGTAATCCAATTTAATGGTTTCATGATCAAATAGGATGAATAGATTTTTGTTTTTAATCTGATTCAAATTTATGATCCTCTATAGTGTTTCTTGCATACTGCATTGGGTTTTGATTCTCGAATATATCCCACAATGTATTACGTGTACAAATCAACAATTATGAGAAAGAAATGGAGGAAATGAAACACATGACAAAGTAAGAATGCAGTTTATCTCTAAGAAGGTACACACATTCCTGATCTTTATCTCCAAATAATTAGTCTCTGATACATGAATTTGGATTTTGATCGATCTCAATATTGTTGGTGAATAAAGAGTATTGTATTTTCTAGAGGTGCATGAATGTACGGTGGAGTAACAAGGTTTGTCTCTACATTTCAATAATGTAAGAATAAAACCAATTTTGTACTAATCGACCTTTTGACAATTTTGTCGTTTGCCACGCCCCCTTTTTTAATAAATGGAATGATTCCTAATGAATGTGAAGTATGTCGCGTAGTTAACTGGTTGGATTAGGTTTTTCATCCTTTCATGGTCATCATATCAATCAAATCAATGTATTTTATGCTTCTTCTTCTTCTACTTCTTCTGCTTCTATAAGTAGAGTGCCTTAACCATTTTTTGATAATTTTTGAACCGGTCTAAGTTCTTCTCAAGCTTTTCTTATTCCAAAACTAAGAAATTTTATACGAATTTCTTGATTAGCTGTTAGAAGTGAATTTTGGTTAATTTTTATCACTTCTTCTATCATGGAGATGGATAAAAAGACCCTCAAATGCTGCTACTTTGGGTTGCAATCATTTGTATATTTAACGCTTTTTGTATATGCAGATTAATACTCATTTATTTCCGTTATTTCCTTAACAGATTGGTGTCAAATATATATGCATGTCATCATACAATCACTAATTCTAACCGAAACTCACAATTGTGCTTGAAATTCTATATTCCAATGAAAAACACTATTTCTTCCATAACTTAAACTTCACTAAATAAACACGTGTAATGAGAAATGTTAATAACCACATGTACTGACCAATTTCTTAAAAATTTATGGGTTAGTGGGTTATGTATGAGTTGGTTGGTAGAAATAAAACTATAAAAAACTATATTGGATTATAATCTATCATGATTAACTATAATCAACCATAGCAAATTATAATAAGCGGGTAGTTAAGGGGTGATTGATTTGGTTGATCTATGATTAAAGGAATTGTAATGGCTCTTGAGTTATTTCATTTTATGTTTTTTTTTTCTTTTTAATGTCCATAGGAATCGATAACTAGGAGTATTATACTCATGTGATACGATGTGTAGGCAATGCCAAGAATTATAACCTACATATAATAAAAATGTATAGCAACTTTGTGGGGTTGACTCCCTTGCCTTATATAATATGGATCCTCATGTAGCATGGTTCAAGCTCATAACTTTTCCAAAGAATGTGGATTGAACAATGTGAAGAAAAAATTGAAAATTATTTGATTCAAGCAAAAATGGTACAAAAATTCACATGTAGAGTTATGATTTTATTTTTATTTCTTTCATGTATCAAACATTATGTTCGAGTAACTTAACGATAATTATGAAATTTATGTATTACACCAATCCTTCTCCTCCACTATACCTTGACATACAATAATGATGAAATTAGCACATTCAAAATCAAATTATGTGTAGATAGAATGTAAAATAATGTAATCTTTTGATCAAGTGAGACAATTCAATATTGAAAATTGGTCATAAAAGTCTATGAGAGGAGAAAGAAAATGCACCAAATCGGTGTGGTAGGAAACAATCTCAGCACTAAAAGTACAATTCACAGCCTTTTCCACTTTATGGGAATAAAGTATGCTTTATGAGGCATACAAATCCTTTTGCATTTGGTTATGCGTGGTCAAATACATAGCCAAGTCTCATAGAATATCATGTTGAATAAAGGAAAGCTCGTGGTTGTACCATAATATTTCACCATGATTCCTTTGAATATTGAATTGAATTTTTTATGTTAGCTAAAAGAATTATTTATTTAATGCTCAACAAAAGTCGATCCACTTCTCTCCTATAAAACAATGTAAAGTTATTATGTCGGTGACTAACTTTATTGATATATGATTTCATAGCAATTCTTTAAACTAGTTCATCCAATGGTAAATTTTGAATTTGTTATTTTGGAAAAAAAACTTTGAATATAAACCTCTTGTGTCACAAACTAGTCCAAATGCCTAAAAAAAGTTAAGAAAGGACAAGCAAAGACTAATCCAATCACCTTAAGAGAAAGTGGTAAAATACTATAAAATTTTGATCAAGTGAGATAGTTCAATATTGAAAAAAAAAGCCTCTTTTTTATCAAATATTTGTTATTGGAAGTTGAAAGATAATCTTTGAAGATTAAGAGGGAATCTATGTTAGAAATGTTATACAATCTGTAAATTTCGCATAATGTAAGTCATTTCACTTTATGTTCTAGCTTTGAATGACATTTTGTTTAGTAATTTTTATATTCATTGATCTTCCATATGTTACCATTCTTCTAGAATTTATGCCTTAAGGCTTTTACTTTGCAACATCTGGTGCAATTGCTAGTATATATTTAAAAACTTGAGTTTACAAAAAAAATTATTTTAAATAGATTAGCATAATCTCTTGTTGGCTCCTCTCATCAGCATTAGCTTTCACTATTTATACCTTGACTTCTTGCGACCTTCTTTCATTCTTCATTCATTTCTCGTCCTAAAGATGGATCCCCGTTGGGATTCAAAATGTCGACCATTGTTTTATGATACTGTGGATAATCCGGATTCTGCAAATAACTTGAGTTTAAATTGTTTAATCTATAAAGATTAAGTGTTCCAAATTTTTCTCCAAATAACTTGAGTTCAAATTGTTTAATCTATAAAGATTAAGTGTTCCAATTTTTATTTTTATTGTGATGAATCCATTTATACATTCAAAAATGTATTTTAAATAATAACAAAAAAATCATAATCTTACTTAAAAATATACCACCTAAGTTTAATAAAAAACCTATTTCATCCATATAAATTAAACTAAAAATTCATTTCCAAATTAATTAATTCATGAAATCTCCAACCCACTTCAAAAACCCCAGTTAATCCTCAATGCATCTGAAGGCACAACACTGCCTTATCCTTCATATGCACTGAGCATTCCATATCTACATCTATGCCCGTATCCATTCTCCCCAGCATGCCAACATGACATAGCCCTTACCGTAATCCGATTGTACTCGGAATCCAACACTAAGCTGATTCCTGGAATCCAACACTAAGTTTATTGGTAATTCAAGAAACCAATAAAAATCAGAACAAAGTCCAAACAGGTAAAAAGAGAGGCACACCTAGCTGTAAATCAACTAGCTGATTCCTAGAATAAAATGTAATTTTTTTTATTTTATTTAAAAAAAACACCTTCCTGCTCATGTTTATGAGGAATTTAGGAGTCTAATCTTACATAGACTTTATTACAAGACACTCTCAAGAAATAGACATGTCATAATTTGAGAATAGAAATTAACAACAATCCGATCCGTCTCCAACACTGAAAGCTGACATATCAAATGTGTTTATTTTAATTCATCTGTTTTTTTAAGAAACTGAGAATATCAACGATTGTTTTATAATCTAGAGATTTCTTAAATAAACTATAACCACAAAAGAAAACTATATTCATAATTTAATATTGAACACTTTATTTTGAGCGACCTGACAAAATATTCTGAATGCTTTAAGAGCCTAATCTATTTTATTTTCTGAAATATCTTGAAATCTAACTGAAATCTAACTGAAATATTTTCTGAAATATCTTGAAATATGGTGGGTCAAACACACCATATTTGACCTCTCTCTCTCTGGTCACATTCCATCTACTATCGACATAAATTCAGAAATACAAATACTGTTATATATATAACGGTGTCAGGGGAAGCAATATTAATGTTGATGGCGGGCGGAGTTGACAGGGGGTACAGGTGCTGGTCTTCCTCCGGAGAACACTGGCGGAGGATCGAGGGAGTCATAATCTCTGATGGTAACCATATCTCCCACTGCTTCCACGTTATTAATGGATTCTGAAGGTAACGTGAGAAATAGAAGTGCCATGACTGTTATGACCAACGGCACCCCACTGGGCCTGAAGCCTTCCATGATCTTCATTTTCTGCGAGGGAAACCGTTTGCACGCAGGTTGTGATTTGTTCACTGCGTTTGTGAATGGTGTTTTTGATATATATATATCTGCCAACCAAATGTTCGGCCACCCCATAATATCTGTCATTCTATTTTTGTGATTCAGATTGCCTCTCCAGCTTTAAATCGGGCAGGAAAGCGGCCATGAGTAGCCGTGGCATTAAGCATCCAATTAATCCTTCGTTAATATCAAATCTGGCGGCCGATTTGCCGTTATAAGGATTTATCTTAATTTATTATATTAAAACATTCAATTGGATATTTGAAATATTAAAATAAAATGTAATAATTAAATCATAGGATAATTAGAGTAGAATGGGAAGCTATAGTTTATTTCATTATGTGAAATATTAATAGAGAAATGTGAATATGACTATATTTATTTATGTTTTTAACATGAAAGAGTATCGTTATACGTTGTATTAATATGAGAGCGTTCTTGCAAGTAACTACAGCGTTTCAAAATTACAAAAAATTTATTGTTGATCTTTGATATTGTACTACAACTATATATACGATAAAATTGCATCAAAAAGAGATTACATTTACAAAATTGCATATAATCTGTTGTAAGATTTTAGACACAAAACTACATATAGGTTGGTCATTTATTTATGTATGTTAGGTTGTTTAAGTCGAAGCTCGGTCCTTGCATGTCTTCTTCCTTCTCCTTATTGCTCTGTTGTAGCTTTAACTCCTCCAGCTGCTGGCGGAGGACATCGATCTCATCGTCCATTTGCTTTATTTTTCCAGTCTTCACAATATTCTCCTCTTGGATCTTCAACATTTCATATTGCTAGTGGTGTAAGTTGACAGTTGGATGATGTGCAGCCCCTTGTGAATTTCATCCAGCACAAAGACACTATTCCCACAGTTAACTGTCGCCGACCTTCGACCTTTACCGCTTTTGCTTTATCCACGGACCGACTTGGGTCTGCGTCGTCCCCATGGACCTCTGGCTGAGCTTCCAACATCTGATTCCATATTGTTAGCCGTTACAGTATTCCCGAGCCGCTTTACCCATAATTTTCCACTGCCAATTCCTCCCACAACCTCCCAGGTATTTGCTTTATCCTGCACACACAAACCCTTTCCACACAGGATGATTATCGCACCTGTGTCTGGCTCTTGTACCACCCTACAACCCCTAACGCTCCTACATCTTTTCTGATTCTCCCTCTCAAGCTGGTTTTCGCCCAGCACTCCACTATTATCATGTTCACCTACAAGCCCGAGACTAGGGAGAATGCCTAGATTCCGACCTCTCCCCTCCAACCGTATGAAATTCCTTTTGATGTTGACCCACCTTAAGCCAAGGCTCCCAACTTCCCACCTCCCAATGCCAACAAGGACATGGGTCTCGATGTCCATAGAATGTCCTTCTCTGAGCCTCAGTCGACTCTGCCCATGAGCTTCAAGGTAATAGTAGCACCCATACTCTCTACTCAGCATCAAAATCCATATTTCGATACCCTCGGCTCCATTTCGTTGCTTATTATCCACAAATTTCACCTAGAGAATATCATTCAGCAACGATCCCTCTTGTTCCTTCAACTCTCCTCTGGTTAGAGTCTGCCCTGGCAGCAATCTCCAACTAATTATGCAGATTGGATTTTTCTCACTGTGTTTTGAGTCAATTGAGATGATGAATTTATAACGGCTGAGTCGGGCTTGCCTGACCTCATTTCTTTGCATATTCATGTCGTCAATTTCCTCCATTAATTCCAATTCCCTATTGTACTGAGTAATCTCCTCAGCCCTGCAATTTGTTTTTAATTATGTCCCTCGGAATTCCCTCGTTCACATGCTTCCGACTTGAATGTGTCGTCGTCTCTTCAAAATCCTGCTCCGAAAACCTTTGGTGACTCTACTTTTGCGAGTTCTTAGGACAGATGACCTACTCGGATGCCCCTAAAATGTACACGTCCTTAACTCATCGCAAACAGGCCGGAAGTTGTTGCCACGAGTCGCCATGCAGCTGCCTTGGAGAACTGGCCAGATGGGGCAGGGGTATGAAGGTTTTCGGGCAATAATTGAAGGACAGATGAAAGGTGATATTCACCGCATGAACTCTAGCTGGATTAAGATAAGGATAATGAATAAATGAAAGTGTGAGGCATGGGAAGGAGGGGGGTGCCAATATAAGAGGAGAGGGGACAAGGGAATGGCCAAGAAGGATGCAGCCACCTAGGCTTGGAATGGGAAAGGAGGGTCCATATGGACACCAAATCATCTTGTTCTAGCCATCTTATTCTGTTGTGCCAAGTTTTTCCTCTTTTTGGAGGGATGGATAATTTATTTCTTTGACCCTTGTCACTAGGAGTATTATCTTCCCCATTGCTTCTCCTCATTTTAACTGTGTTAAGGGATTGGGTATCTACCCTCTGTTCCATTTATCATGCTTATTTCTTCGGTCAGTAGACATGCTTGGTTCATCTGTCTATTTTCATCCTTGTTTTTCTCTCGAAGGATGTGGTAGTATTTGACGTTTTCCAGGGTTGTCTCAATGTATTTCAATCTTTTTAAGATTTGATTTAGTTTGTAGTTTTGGGTATGGGATCCCTTAATCATATGCTTGGTTATTAACATAGAGTCACCTAGAATGATCACCTCCTTTATCTTGTTTTTCCTTACTAGAGATACTCCTAACAGTAGACTCAAAGCCTCCACTTCATTGTTGTTTTTTGTCCCCAACCCCATGCATGTGTTATTTTAATTTTTCCTTCGGGATTTATGATAATCCCTCCCCCTCTTGCCACCCTAATTGACTATATTTATTATACAATATGAAACTAAAATAAAAATTGTAGTAATTTATTACTTTACTTAGGGATAATAGGTTTTAGCCTTGTTATGAGATTTGGTTGTTAGTTGTTATAAGTATTTTATTATATAATATGAAACTAAAATAACATTTATAATAATTTATTAGCTTATGTAGGGATAATCAATTTTGGCCTTGGCCATCAAATTTGGTTGTTAGTTGTTATAAGCATTTTATTTATAAGAAAAATTTTAATTTTAATTTTAAATTTTATATATATATATATATATATATATATATATATATATATATATATATATATATATATATATATATATATATATATTATTAGCTTATGTAGAAATGGTGGTTTTTGCCTTGGCCATAAAATTTGGTTGTTAGTTGTTATAAAAGCATTTATTTATAAAAAAAATAATGAAATTTTAATTTTAAATTTTATATATATATAATTTATTAGCTTAGATAGAGATAATTAGTTATAAAATTTATTAGCTTATGTAGGGATAATCAGTTTTTGCCAAGGCCATCAAGTTTGGTTGTTAATTATTATAAACATTTTATTTATAAAGAATACTTGAAATTTATATATATATATATATATATATATATATATATATATATATAAAATTAATTTTATATGATGATGATGATTAACACTTTATTTATGTATATTAATGTTAAATATAAATTTGGCAATTTTTTTTACATAGTTGGGAATTATATTTATATATACATGTGAGAAAAAAAATTACAACTTAAACGTTTTTATGTGCATAAAGCAATATTATCATTCACTTACTCAAACCATCCAATTAATTTACAATAAGATTGTAAACTTATCTTTATCTTATTCATCCGTTTGTGGGTGTCACTTGTAAGACTTGTCTCAATTCATTCATGTTCTCAAGCCATTCACGGCATTAAATGAATTATAATAACGCTGTAAATTTCTATTCATTTTTTTTTGGGATGTACATGTGGTAAGATTTTGGATTTGGTTTCGATTTGTTTATGTTTAAATAAATATAAAATAATAATTGTTTTGGGAATGTTGTTTAAATATTTTGACTTTGATGCCAATAGTAAATAATAAAATTTAGAATTTAGAGTGAATAAAGTTAAGATATAGGTAATAAATTATTACATGTTTATTTTGTCATAGTTTTTTCATAATTTTAATTCGTGAAATGTGTTATGAGGTAAGTATCTTGATGTCTATTATGAAAGGCATCATGAATTGATGTTTATTTATATGAGTATGATTTAATTTAATTTGATTTGATATGATCATTTTAAGTATATGATTTAATTTAATTTGATTTGATATGATCATTTTAAGTGGACATGATGTAATAAATAAATAAAGTTATGCAAAGAAAGATAAAAAGTGATGCTACTGAATAAATACAAAAAAGTAATCCATGAGGAAGGTAAGGGATGACTAGACATGGCCACTTAGCCTTAGTGTGAAGATACATCCTTGAGGTGTCATAGAGCACTAGTTGCCACATCATTTTCCATGTGTCAGATGTACAAACATGTTGATGTGGGGCTAGTGTAAAAGGATTCTAAGGGCTATATCTTGGTGTCCCACACTAAAAATAGGACAAATTTTATATCATGAAATATCTCAACAAAAAAAACAATGGAGACCAAGAAGGATTTGAAGAGATTAAAAGAAATAAAGCTTTATAACACCCACCTCCTTAGGGTAACTTAAGGGATTGAGTGTGTAACAATCATTTTGAATGCCATAATTTGATTAGGTTAAAACTCTAACTATGGAGTCCTAAGGGCCCAAAAGCAATTAATATAATCAAATAATGGGCAATACACCCCCAATTGGTTTGGAACATCCCTAGTCTTATACATCCACACAAACACTAATGTATAAATTATTAAATTGTTCTCATTAATTCACAATTTACACACTACAAGGAAAAAGACCCTCTAGCAGGTGTTTTTGAGGAACCCCTTATAAAAATTCCCCAAACATTCATTTCTAGCGAAGGTTACTAGAGGAGGTTGTCGGGCGAGGGTTTTTGGGATGTATTTCATCTGATGTGCTTATCACTATAAAACGCACCAGTGTGTTCAACACGAGAAAGCACCGGTGCGCACAAAAAAATGGTACACCAGACACCGTGCGCTCCGTACACACCCGCCCAGTGCGATGTATTTCTGCAGCGCATCGGTTCTTTACAACACTTCCGCACTGGTGCCTCATAAAAATCGTGCGAAAACAGAAACCGCCCAATGCGGAATTAAGAAAACGCATCGGTGCACCCATAAAACCCAGAGCACCGGAACAGGGTTAAATAAAAAAAATTACGGCCAAAAAATCGCACAAAATATTGGCACACTGGACACCGTGCACTGCGTACACATGCACCCGGTGTGTTGTATTACTGTAGCACACTGGTTCTTTACAACACTTCCGCATCGGTGCGCCCTTAAAATCCTGTGTACCGGAACAGGGTTAAATAAAAAAAAAATTACGGCCATAAAACTGCACAAAACATTGGCACACCAGACACTATGCGCTCTGTACACACCCGACCGGTGCATTGTATTATTTTAGCGCACCGGTTCTTTACAACACTTCTGCACCTGTGCCTCATAAAAAGTTCGCGAAAATAGAAACCGCCCAGTGTGGAATGAAGCAAACGCACCGGTGCGCCCTTAAAACATCCGATGAAAAAGGATGATTTCTTCCATAACTTACACTTCACCAAATAAACACATATACTGAGCAATGTTAATAGCCACATGTAGTGAGAATTTTTTTAAAAAATTATGGGTTAGTGGGTTATGTATGGGTGGGTTGGTAGCATTAAAATTATAAATAATTATTGGTTTATAATCTACCATGATTAACTATAATCAACCATAGTAAATTATAATAATTGGGTAGTTAAGGGGTGATTGAGTTGGTTGATCTATGATTCTAGGAATTGTTAGTTAGTGGATCAATGGTTTTAATCAACCATAGTCAAATATAATGAGTGGGAAGTTAATAGGTGATTGAGTTTGTTGATCGATGATTAGGTGAGTTTTTGGTTAATGGATCAATGGTTAGAGAATCTGTTTTTTGGTGGGTCAATGGTGAAGTGGTTAAGTAGATTAGTGATTTGGAGTTATGTTGGATTATTAATTTAATAAGAAATGAGTTAGATATTAAAGGGTTCATAATAATGGATTGGTCTTAATAAGTTGTGCATCATGTATTGTATTAGAGACTAGGGATTTAATGGTTTCATGATTAAATATGATGAATTGATTTGTGTTCTAATCTGATCCAATTTAATGGTTTCATGATTAAATAGGATGAATTGATTTTTTTTTAATCTGATCCTCTACCGTATTTCTTGCATACTGCATTGGGTTTTGATTCTTGAATATATTCCACAATGTATTACATGTACAAATCCACAATTAAGATAAAGAATTGGAGGAAATGAAATGGATGACAAGGTAATAGTACATTGCATCTCTAAGAATGTCTAAGTTCTTCTTAGGATTTACTTATTCCAAAACTAAGAAATTTAATATGAATTTCTTGATCAACTATTAGAAGTGAATTTTGGTAAGTTTTGATCACTTCTGCTATGATGGAGATGGATAACAAGACCCTCAAATGTTGCTACTTTGGGTGGAAATCATTTGTATATTCGAGACATTTTTTGTATGCATATTAATACTCATTTATTTTCTTAATAGATTCGTGTCAAATATATATATGTGTGTGTGTGTGTGTGTGTGTGTGTGTGCATATCATTGTTCAATCACTAAGTGTAACTGAAACTCAAATTTTTTCTTGAAATTGTATATTCTGATGAAAAAGGCTATTTCTTCAATAACTTAAACTTCACCAAATAAACACATGTAAGGAGCAATGCTAATAACCACATGTAGTGAGAAATGTTTTAAAATTTTATGGCTTAGTGGGTTATGTATGAATTGGTTAGTAGCATTATAATTATAAATAACTATATTGGATTATAATCTACCATGATTAACTATAATCAACCATAGTAAATTATAATAAGTGGGTATTTAAGGGGTGATTGAGTTGGTTGATATATGATTAGAGTAATTGTTGGTTAGTGGATCAATGGTTTTCATCAACCATAGTCAATTATAATAAGTGGGTAGTTAAGAGGTGATTGAGTTGGTTGATCAATGATTAGACGAATTATTGGTTAATGGATCAATGGTTAGTGAATATGTTGGTTGGTGGGTCAATGGTGAAGGGGTTTAGTAGATTAGTAATTTAGAGTTATGTTGGGTTATTAATTTAATAGATAATAGAGATTTTAACTGACATGAACTTTGAGAGCATATTGACATAGAAGAGATACTGAGATAATGCCTGTTGTGATTCTCAGGGCGGAACTAGGGTTTGTCGTCTCCTTCGTTGAACTCGTTTGGCGTCTTACCTGACTGCACCCAGTATGACCGATGGAGGCTCTCTGCGAGAATAGTGGTTTTGGCATCGTATGGGTCCGCACTGCTATTATGGTAGCGCTCTCCGCGGAACTCCATCTTTTTTTCGGCTACATTATTGCTCGCGCATTCACCAACTGACGGAGCACAATGTTTTTCTCGACCCATTCCTGCATTGGAACGCTGCCTCTGTCAGTGCATTGTCCTCATGACCACCCATCATTTTTGCATCTGGTGACCCTTTTACTGCCCATTTCTGGTATCTTAGATTCCCGTGACCGTTATTCTCTGACTGACAGTTGGACCCTTGCATTAACAATTTTTTATTGGGTTTTCAATGGAGGGGGCCCAGGATGAACAGCTTATGGATTATTCGGAGGACCCATATGCCCAAGTGGAAATTTGGACCCTTGCTCATCGTTTATCCTCTGGTATGTATGTCTCTCAAATCGCTTCCTCTCCTTTTACTTGTCTTGCTTTTTCTGGCTCCATAGCTTTTGCATCCTCCCCACTTACCTTCCCTGATCTCGACTCCTTCTTGGTACCTGACCTCTCACCCTCCTTCTTGGTACCTAACCTTATCTCGGCTGCTGATCTAGACCTCATCTCCTCTCTTGCTTTAAGATGCCTCTTCACTACTTCATCGGCTGATGTCATCCTGCTCCAGGAAATTCATGGTACATCAGAACTTTTTATTCAAGAAATTGCTCCCCTCCTCCCTTCATGGACCATCCATGCCATAGATGCAAATGGTCACTCGGGTGGTATGGCCCTCTGTATCAACCCCCGACACATCAAAATTCTTAACGTATGGGGAAGGGAATGGATTCTGGTGATGGATGTCTTTTCAAAAGCCCTTGGTCTCCAATTTTGTATTATTAATGGATACAGACCCTGCACCAATAGTCATTTGTTCTAGACATCACTTATGAATTCATCAGTGCTTTTTTCTGACAATATTATAATGGCTGGAGACTTGAATTTCTCTCTTGGGATCTCAGAGTCCTGGGGACCTAATTCACATGCATATCCACTCTCTGATTTCTTCAGACACCTTCTCTCTACCCATCAATTGGTGGATCCCCTCATAACCACTCCTTCTCCCACCTGGCACAACAGGCACACTGGGGTCGACTTGGTTGCTCGCAGGCTTGATCGCTTTCTTATCAAGGAAGGCTTACTACATACTCTCAGCTCGTTCAGACAATGGATAGGCTTTGGTGGAATCTCAAACCACTCTCTGATTTATCTGGAAATTACTGGGGCCTTTAACAAGCTAGCTACTCCTTTCAAATTATGCTCTGTGTGGTTACAAGACACAGACTACATCAATTTAGTGGAAACACAGTGGAGACTCCCTCCACCACAAATCTTACACTCGCCATCCTCCATTTTTGCACACAAACTACTTTCTATTAAGGAGTATATTACTTGGGCTAGGAATAAGAAAATATTACAGGACCTAGAGCTCACCAATATTGAACAAAATATTTATAGACTGGAATGCTCTATTGGGGGTGGTTTTGCAACAGAAGATGAGAAATTACAACTTATTAAACTAGAATCTGATCATCTAAAGATCTTACAAATGAGGGACAAAGTTTGGAGACTTAAAAGTCGTGCTACTTGGATCAAAGCAGGTGATGAAAACTCAAAATTATTACATCAAATTTCCAAGGGCCGAAAGACCATCAATACCATTTGGGAACTTGACAATGAGGAGGTTTATACAGCTTCTAACTTTTCTAAACTTTCACAGAAGGGTATCAATCATTTTCAGGAGATTTATAAGGCACCTATGCAACCCTCACTAGCTGAAATCATTAAGGTGGCCCCCCTTTTTCCTAGATATGTGGATCTTCCAGTAGAGGAATACCTCCTTTCACCTGTATCGATGTAGGAATTAAAATTTGTTCTTAAATGGTTCAAAAAGGACAATATCCCTGTTCCTGGTGGATGGTATGTGGAATTTTATATGGCTTTCTTTGATCTTCTGGGACATGATCTTCTGGAGGTGATGGAAGAGACCCGACAAACTACGTGCATATATGAGGTCTTTAATGCTACCTTCATTTCCCTTATCCCAAAATCTGATCATCCCTCCCCTTTCGATGATTTTTGCCCAATTTCTTTATGCAATTTTATCTACAAGATTATAGCAAATATCCTTGCAAACAGGATGAAACCCATTTTATCCAATTTTATCTCACCTGAATAGTTCACATTTATTTAAAATCGACAGATCCATGATGCAATAGGAATTTCACAAGAAGGATTACATTCTATGCACACTAAGAAGATCAAAGGGATGATTCTCAAGATTGATCTGGCAAAATCTTTTGATCAAGCTAGCTGGCTCTATGTATGCATGCTACTTACACACCTGGGATTCCCCTTACAGATTATTAATTGGATAATGTGATGTATTACCTCTGTTTCATTTAGCATTCTCGTTAATGGGGCTGCAACCAATTTTTTTCATGTCGAGCGGGGACTTCGACAGGGGTGCCCGTTATCTCCCCTTCTATTTCTCCTATTTTTTGAGGGCCTCAGTAGATGTATAATTGATGAATTGGCCCGTGGCAAAATGAAAGGCAACCGCATCTCAGCAAACTATGTACTCACACACTTGTTATTTGTTGATGACATTCTCAATGGCACTCTTGGTGATTCGACAGTGATTAGATCCATCCTGCTACTATTTTGTACTACTACTTGTATGAAATGTAATAAAAAAAATTCTACTTTGACTTGTCATGGATGCTCACCACATTATATCCATTATGCTTAGCAGTAATTCCCATTCACCCTCACCATATTTGTGGATGGATTGAAGTACCTGGGATTTTACCTCAAATCAGTGAGCTATAAAACTATTGATTGGAATTGGCTTATTACCAAGATCGAAAAATGATTGAACAATTGGTGTCATCGTTGGCTATCAAGGGCCAGTCGGCTGACATTGATCAAATATGTCTTATAGGCCATTTAGGTATACTGGATGTCTCTGGCTTGGATTCCTAAAGGAATACTTCACAAGATACAACTGATCTGCAAAAAATTCTTTTGGCTTGGTGCTAAAGAAGGTCACACTTTCATGTGGACCAAATGGACCTGTATTGCTTTACCTAAGGGATGGCGGGGTTGGGGTATCAAATATTTACCGACCTTTTCTTTGGCACTGGCTGCTAAACTTGGATGGCAAATTCTCACTAGCAACAATTTATGGACCAAGGTGGTCATTCAGAAATATATCCATCCACTTAATCCTCTTGAATGACTTTGTCTTCTACCGATGCACTATCCTTGTTGTTCAACGATTTAGCATGCTTTCCTTGCCTCGATTTGACATATCAGTGCAGATTTGGCATGGAAAATTGGTAATGGTTCTAGGTTTCGTATTGGTTGGGATTCTTAGGCAGGTTACGGAAATGCCCACCTCCTCACGAATGCACTTATTGACTCTCTCAATCGTGCTGGATTTCTAAAACTCGACCGCATTGCTAACAAAAATTGAACCACCCTATTTACTCAAGGCTGGCTTGGACATCAGGAACTGTAGATACAACCGCAATGGATTGAGATCAGGTCTACTTATATGGATGCATTAAGAGATACCCGCATCAAAATTCTCGATCGGGAGGATGAACTTATTTGGACTATTTCTAAACAGGCTTTATATACACCCAAAGAGGGGTATATTCATATATATCGAGCACACAGACCTGAATCCTTGCTCCCATGGTGGCGCAATATCTAGAAATTAAAGGGACTTGCGAAAGCTAGGTTCCTCATGTGGTGTATTCTTACTGATAAAATTCCCACGAGGGAAAATCTCCAGAAAAGAACACTTATTGGTCCCCATAGATGTCCACTTTGTAATGCGACTGTTGAAGATACTATCCACCATTTTCTTCATTGTCATGCAACTCTTGAACTCTGGTTTCTTATCCACTCCTCCATCAATCATAATCTTCGTTGGGAGGGGAATACTATAACAGAAGCTTGGGAGCATTGGTGGATTTCTGTAGTTCCCCATAAGTTGAGAAATATGCCTATTTTAATCTGTTGGAGCATCTGGATGGCCTACAATCAAACCATATTCCACAACATACCTCATCACTGGCCCTCATTTGCAGCCCTCATTATCTCCATTTAGCACTTAATACCAGATGATCCACCCCCTCAACAACCTTGAATTATCTCCCCTGAGATTATTGACTTCACTCTCCCTTGGGCCCATTTCGATGGATCCACACGGATTCATGGTTTTGGTGATGGCTTCATACTTCACCATACATCCCACCATTTTTATAAAGTCAAGATTGGACTTGGACATGGCACCAATAATTTTGCATAACTCTCTTATCTTCTATACCTCCTTTAATTTGCCATCACAAAAAATGTTCATGCTCTACAGATATTCGGCGATTCCAAAATTATCATTGACTGGTTTAACCTACAAATAACATGTCACGTACACACACTGCAGAATATTTTGGATGAAGTTCTACAGCTCAAAACACAATTTGATCCTATTTCATGTCGGCACATTTACAGGGAGAGGAACACAATTTCTGATCTCCTTTCCAAGGAGGTGACGCACCTATTGACTGCTCACATGGAGATTCAGGAGCAGAATGATCATGCATATTATCAGTGTTTCCACTGACCTTTTGTACCTGATCATTAGAGGGGGGCATCCCACATTAGAGGGAGCAACTGTTTTTTTATTATTTTTTCTTACAGTTACTATTGTATATATGTTCTCAGACTATTGTTTGATGTTCTACAACATGTATTTATGCGGCACATAATGAATGTAATTATTTTTTGCTACACTACAACTATGTATTGACAGCTTCATTTTTTATCTGCATATGCATTTAGTATATACAACATGTAACTTTTATTTACATTAATAAAAGCTACAATTTTTCCGGTGGAAAAAATTTAATAGATAATGAGTTTCATATTAAGGGGTTCATAATAATGGATTTATCTTAATAAGTGGTGCATCATGTACTCTATTAGAGACTAGGTATTTAATGGTTTCATGATTAAATAGGATAAATTGATTTTTGTTTCTAATGTAATCCAATTTAATGGTTTCATGATCAAATAGGATGAATTGATTTTTGTTTTTAATCTGATTCAAAATTATGATCTTCTATAGTGTTTCTTGCATACTGCATTGGGTTTTGATTCTCGAATATATCCCACAATGTATTACATGTACAAATAAAAAATTATGAGAAAGAAATGGAGGAAATGAAACACATGACAAAGTAAGAATGCACTTCATCTCTAAGAAGGTACACACATTCTTGATCTTTATCTCCAAATAATTAGTCTCCGATTCATGAATTTGGGTTTTGATCAATCTTAATATTGTTGGTGAATAAAGAGTACTGTATTCTCTAGAGGTGCATGAATGTATAGTGGAGTAACAAGGTTTGTCTCTACATTTGAATAATGTAAGAATAAAACAAATTTTGTACTAACCGACTTTTTGACAATTTTTCCATTTTCCACGCCACCTTTTTCAATATATGGAATGATTCCTAATAAATGTGAATTATGTCACGTAGCTAACTGGTTGGATTGGATTTTTCATCCTTTCATGGTCATCAGATCAATCAGACCAGTGTATTTTATGATTCTTCTTCTTATTCTTCTTCTTCTACTTCTTTTGCTTCTATAAGTAGAGTGCCTTGACCATTTTTTGATAATTTTTGAACTAGTCTAAGTTCTTCTCAGGCTTTAGTTATTCCAAAACTAATAAATTTTATACGAATTTCTTGATCAGTTGTTAGAAGTGAATTTTGGTTAATTTTTATCACTTCTTCTATCATGGAGATGGATAAAAAGACCCTCAAATGCTGCTACTTTGGGTTGCAATCATTTGTATATTTGACGATTTTTGTATATGCAGATTAATACTCATTTATTTCCTTTATTTCCTTAACAGATTGGTGTCAAATATATATGCATATCATCATACAATCACTAATTCTAACCGAAACTCACAATTGTTCCTGAAATTGTATATTCCAATGAAAAAGACTATTTCTTCCAAAACTTAAATTTCACCAAATAAACACGTGTAATGAGCAATTTTAATAACCACATGTTACTAAACAATGTTTTAAAAAATTATGGGATAGTGGGTTATGTATGAGTTGGTTGGTAGAATTAAAATTATAAAAACTATATTGGATTATAATCTACCATGATTAACTATAATCAACCATAGATAATTATAATAAGTGGGTAGTTAAGGGGTGATTTTTTGGTTGATCTATGATTAGAGGAATTGTAATGGCTCTTGATTTATTTCATTTTATGTTTTTTTTTCTTTTTAATGTCCATAGGAATCAATAACTAGGATAGTATTATACTCATGTGATATGATGTGTGGGCAATGCCAAGCATTATAACCTACATATAATAAAAATGCAAAGAAAATTTGTGGGGTTGACTCCCTTGCCTTATATAAGATGGATCCTCATGTAGCATGGTTCAAGTTCATAACTTTTCCACAGAATGTGGATTGAACAATGTGAAGAAAAAATTGAAAATTATTTGCTTCATGCACAGAAGGTACAAAAATTCACATGTAGTGTTATGTTTTTATTTTTATTTTTTTCATGTATCAAACATTATGTTCGAGTAACGTAACGATAGTTATGAAATTTATGTATTACACCAATCCTTCTCCTCCATTGTACCTTGACATACAATAATGATGAAATTAGCACATTCAAAATCAAATTACGTGTAGATAGAATGTAAAATATTGTGATGTTTTGATCAAGTGAGACAAATCAATATTGAAAATTGGTCATAAACGACTATGAGAGGAGAAATAAAATGCACCAAATCGGTGTGGTAGGAAACAATCTCAGCATTAAATGTACAATTCACAGCCTTTTCCACTTGATGGGAATAAAGTATGCTTTATAAGGCATAAAAAGCCTTTTGCATATGGTTATAGGCCTCTGCGTGGTCAAATACATAGCCAAGTCTCATAGAATATCATGTTGAATAAAGGAAAGCTCGTGGTTGTACCATAATATTTCACCATGGTTCCTCTGAATATTGAATTGAAGTTTTTATGTTAGCTAAAAGAATTATTTATTTAATGCTCAACAAAAGATCCACTTCTCTCCTATAAAACAATGTAAAGTTTTTATGTCAGTAACTAACTTTATTGATATATGATTTCTTAGCAATTCTATAAACTAGTTCATCCAATGGTAAATTTTAAATTTGTTATTTTGGAAAAAAACTTTGAATATAAACCTCTTGTGTCACAAACCAGTCCAAATGCCTAAAATAAGTTAAGAAAGGACAAGCAAAGACTAATCCAATCACCTTAAGAGAAAGTGGTAAAAGACTATAAAATTTTGATCAAGTGAGATAGTTTAATATTGAAAAAGAGCCTCTTTTTTATCAAATATTTGCTATTGGAACTTGAAAGATAATCTTTGAATATTAAGAGGCAATCTGTGTTAGAAATGTTATACAATCTGTAAATTTCGCATAATGTAAGTCATTTCACTTTATATTCTAGCTTTGATTGACATTTTGTTTACTAATTTTTATATTAATTGATCTTCTATATGCCACCATTCTTCTAGAATATATGCCTTAAGGCTTTTCCTTTGCAACATTTGGTGCAATTGCTAGTATATATTTAAAAACTTGAGCTTACAAAAAATAAAAATAAAAAATAAAAAAATAAAATAGATAAAAATCATTAGCCTTCACTATTTATACCTTGACCTCTTGCGAATTTCTTTCATTCTTCATTCATTTCTCGTCCTCAAGATGGATCCCCATTGGGATTCGAAACGTTGACCATTATTTTATGATACTGTGGATAATCTGGATTCTACAATTAACTTGAGTTTAAATTGTTTAATGTATAAAGGTTAAGTGCTTCAAAAAGATTTTATTGTGATGAATCCATTTATACATTCAAAAATGTATTTTAAATAATAGCAAAAAAATTCATAATCTTACTTAAAAATATACCACCTAATTCTAATAAAAATAACTATTCCATCCATATAAATTAAACTAAAAATTCATTTACAGATTAATTAATTCATGAAATCTCCAACCCACATCAAAAACCCCAGTTCCTCCTCAATGCATCTGAAGGCACAACACTGCCTTCTCCTTCATATGCACTGAGCATTCCATATCTACATCTATGCCCGTATCCTTTATTCTCCCCCAGCATGCCAACATGACATAGCCCTTACCGTAATCCGATTGTACTCGGAATCCAACACTAAGCTGATTCCTGGAATCCAACACTAAGTTTATTGGTAATTCAAGGAACCAATTAAAATCAGAACAAAGTCCAAACAGGTAAAAAGAGAGGCACACTTCGTTGTAAATCAACTAGTTGATTCCTGGAATAAAATGTAATTTTTTTTATTTTATTTAAAAAAAACACCTTCCTGCTCATGTTGATAATCTAGAGATTTCTTAGAAAACTATATTCATAATTTAATATTGAACACTTTATTTTGAGCGACCTGACAAAATATTCTGAATGCTTTAAGAGCCTAATCTATTTTATTTTCTGAAATATCTTGAAATCTAACTGATGAGTCAAATATGGGTCAAACACACCATATTTGACCTCTCTCTGGTCACATTCCATCTACTTTCGACATAAATTCAGAAAGGCGTTGTCTAACGAGCCGGAGGAATTGCCCGGACGGTCAAAATTGGCCGGAATCCGGGCCAAAAAAATTTAAAAAATCTTGCAGAAACAGTGCTTGAATTTTGATTTTAACATTGGAAATGGATTCAGCACCATCAAAAACTTGTAGGACACCCAAAATATTAAACTTTGATAGTTATAACATGGATTCAGAAAAATTCCTGCCGGATTTTCTGAAAATCTTACCGGAATTGTCATGATTTTCAGAGCGATTCCTCCGACTAGTTAGACTACGGGATTCAGAAATACAAATACTATTATATATATAACGGTGTCAGGGGAAGCAATATTAATGTTGATGGCGGGCGGAGTTGTCAGGGGGTACAGGTGCTGGTCTTCCTCCGGAGAACACTGGCAGAGGATCCAGGGAGTCATAATCTCTGATGGCAACCATTTCTCCCACTTTTTTTTTTTCAGAAGAAAAAAACGCTGTATATATTAAAATATAAACAGTACATTGTACATACATAAACACAGCTATGTAGAGCTATAGCGAGTAATCCAAACATACGAGCCAGACCAAAACTCTCTCAAATACATGAGAGAGATAGTCGGCCTCCCCATATCAAAACATTCCTCCATCAAAAACGAAATAGAAGTGGATCCAGCAACTATAGATGAGCATTATAAAATCTACAAGTATGGATCTCTTAAAAATGGACCAGAGAATTAAGATCATGGTTGGCGAAAGAGGGTGAGTGAGAATCAGGAAAACCCATAATGCATACACCACTCCCCCAAGAATCTTCAACAGACGCTCCATAAACTCATTGACAGGAGCATATATATAATAAAAGACCTGATTGACCATAATTCCTATCATACGAAAGCATATGCAAATCAGGCTCGCTTGGGGAGAAAAAACTTGGCTGTAGAAACCCCTATGACCGAACTGAGCAAGCATTGTCAGTGACCGACTCGGTAAACCACTTATCCGTTCTTTACCTGCACAAATGATGGATGAACTGTAGCATACGAATATATTCCATCTCAGGCTCGCTTGAGATGATGTCCCCCGACTTATGATCCCTAAAATTATCCTCGGCATGAAAGTGTAATATACCCACTGTAGAGAAATACAAATCCAGCACGGGGTCGCTTGAGATGATTTCCACCGTCCTGAGAACCATAAACTATAGACTGACCCATCCGAACAATATACTATTCAAACTAACACAGTAAGCACCACAAAGCCGACCCTGACCCCTGTGCAAAACCATTTCTATCACAGTGTACCAAAAACCTTTATGTCAAAAATCCAAAAATTCATATAGAAAGCCATTATGGGATTGGTATGGATGTTTGCCAATGTGTTTGATTGTCCCTGAAGAGTTGAATATGCATCATACCAAAATCCGAATCCAGACCCTTTCTGGACAGCCCATCCGCCCTAGTATTTGATTCTCTGTAGATGTGTGTGATCGGTGGCCTGTCGAGTCTATCCCACAGTCCCCTAACCCTATGTAGCCAGCCCATCAGATCTGGTCTCATCATATCCATTTGTCCAACAGCCCACCCTATGACAATCTGTGAATCACCATAGACGTGAACTCCTTGAAGCTGTAGGTATACCGCGAGCCGGAGAGCACCCCATAAAGCAATAAGTTCAGCTTTATTACTGGTGCCCCAACCAGCATTCCAATGGACGTGCACCCGCTCCCTCTGAGAAATTTTTACCCAGGCCCCACAACCCATCCGGCCCTCCGCACAAGCCCCGTCGAAATATATTGCCGGCAATGAGATTTGATGCGGCCTATTACGCTTGGAACAGTCTATGACCGCAGCGCATGGAACGGGGCGATCATCCAGCCAGGCAAGTATATAAACATATATCTGAGGCATCTGAAATGGCACCCCTTCAAATATCAGCCTGTTCCTGCCCTTCCACACCTCCCAAACGAAGTAGAAGGGCAGAGATTTATATTTCCCTTGAAGGTTGTCCCATTCTAATGCAACATTCAGAAAGTCGGATGGAACCCATGCTGCTCCCATGTGATGGTTTGAAAAGAGCTTCCACATACTCGCAGTTACTGAGCATCTGAAAAAAAGATGGTCGATTGTTTCCAATTCCATGCAGCAAATATGGCATCTGAACGGCCCCGAGAACCCTCGACGGTTCAAATTTTCACCAGTGAGTATCCTACCTTTTGAAACCAGCCAGCCAAACAACACAACCTTGGTTGGAATCTTCCGACGCCAGAAGGGGTAAAAGGATGATGTCAATTGATCCCCGTATGATTCAAGATTGAGAGCCCCGTAAACCTCTTTGACAATAGGCGCCCCATCATGACAGGGGCCATTCCATTCAATTTGGTCACCACCCATCTTCCAATTGAAACCAGCAGCTCGAAAAGCTTCCCGCATTACCTCCCATTCATCCGCCAAATGTGCCGGCAATCCAAGCTGATCCACACTCTTGAAGATTGGCGCTCCAAGAGACCAGACCCTAATCGTCTGTGACACGAACATAATCCCTCTATGTGATAAATTGTGCACCAGCTGTGTTGATAGGACATAATAATCAGGGAGGCCGATAATTTTCTTAAAAGTTATAGGAATATCACCCCCGTCCCCAAAGGCCCATGCGAGCCTATCAGAAAGATGAATCATTATTTTATTAAAGCTTTTCCAAATGGCCGATGATCTTCTGTTGTGTCGGATATTAAAACACATCAACTGTTTCAAAATATCGCCCTCTAAGTATTTGCACTTAATTATCATATTCCATATGCTGTTACCTTTTATTGCTTTCCATAAAGATTTAATCAGCAAAGCAGAATTAAAAGTCCTCAAATTGAGGATCCCCCAACCGTCATGCTTCTTATCCCTGCAAAGGCGCTCCAACTTAACTAGGTGTATTTTATGGGTCATTGCCGCCCCACCCCATAAAAATTTAGCAACTATTCGATTGAGACTGTTAATGACACCCTCCGGTATATAGAACAGATGACCCCAGTAAACTAGCATTTGTGAAAGAACAGCCTGTATTAAAACCAGCCTGCCACCCAGAGATAACCACCTGTGCGACCAGCCCTCAATCCTACGACGGAATCTGTCCACCATCCAAGACCAATCCCTATTTTTGTATCCACATGATTTGATCCGAAAACCCAAATATGTAAACCCCCCATCAAGCATCCTAATGTCGACCCCCATGAATTCAGCAATAAATTCAACTTCTTGTACAGCACCGAATTCATAAATGATGAAAGATTTGCTTCTATTAATATTCAGACCTGTAGCTGCTTGAAATCTGATGAACATTAAGTGAATGTAAAACCAATGGTTCCGCTTCAAGTATCCATACATAAGCAAATCATCGACAAATAGAGAATGTGAACATGAAACCTCGTTTGAGAAAGAGAAACCTTTAATACATCCCCTTCTCTCCGCATCATGCATAATAGCACTGAAGCTATCCATCACAAGTATGAATATCAACGGAGAAAGCGCACAGCCTTGTCTCAAACCGCGCCCAGCTTCAAAAAAGGCTGTAGGCGTACCATTTATGAGAACTGCAAATTTGACTGAGGTTATGCATGCCATTACCCATCTAATACATCTCAACGGGAACCCAATTTTCAGAAGCAAAAGCCTAATAAATGACCAATCTATTGAATCATAGGCCTTATGTAAATCCACTTTTAACAAAATAGCCTTATGTTTCTCTGCATGGATAGAATGGACCACTTCTTGTGCCACCGCCACCGCCTCGTGAATAGACCTCCCCTTCAGAAAACCGTACTGCTCTTTAGATATATTATCAGATAATATTCCTTTGAGCCGATCGGAAATGATCTTCGAGCAAATCTTATACAGCACGTTACACAAAGAGATCGGCCTGAAATCCGAAAAAGTCTGGGGATCATTCACTTTTGGAATCAGTGCTATAAAAGTAGAATTCAGGCTTGCCGGCATTACGCCCGAGGAACGAATCTGATCGATAATTTGGGTCAATTCCTTACCCAACATATCAAAGAAGAAAATGAAGAATTCCCCGGGCCACCCATCCGGCCCCGGAGACTTATCCGGCGAAAAGGCTTTTAGGATCTTAATGACTTCATTCTCAGTTATTGACGATTCTAAAATTTCAATTGCCTCGGCGTTCATAAATCTGTTTACATGCTGCAGAAGCCATTCCTGTGCCCCATTATCAATACCTGCTTGTCGTGAATAGAATGATGAGAAGTAATCAAACGCCACCTTTTTTATTTCTTGTGTTTCATAAACCATTGATCCGTCCCCCCGCTTAATGCACCATATAGAGTTCCGGTTCTTCCTCCCATTCGCTATTTTGTGGAAGTACTTTGTGTTAAAGTCCCCCTCAGCCATCCATGCAATTCGGCTTTTAAGCTTCCAGGACACTTCTTCAATCCTGAGAATTTCCCGCTTCCTTTCACCGAGCCTTATTAATTCTTGCAGCATATCATCATCTGGCTGTACATTAACAAAGGACGATATAATGTTTTCAATCCCCATCTGAATTTCCTTGTATTCCTTTTTCAGGTCCATTTTCTTCTGACGATCCCATATCTTCGAGGCCTGTTTAATCTTTTGAAGCCTGTAATGAAAGAAATCCCACTCATCATTAAACGGCATATCATATTCAGCATTCCACAACGCCTTCACCATATCCGTGAAATGTGGATCTTCAAGCCAAATCCTATTGAACTTAAATGGCCGGCCCTGTACCACTTCAGTGTTTAACCATGACAAAGATATTGGCATGTGATCAGAAATATCATTAACCCATATCATCGATGTAGGATCCTGAAAGATTTCCATCACCGCTTCCTTAATCATCACCCTATGTAGCCTCTTTCCGATGTAGTTGTCCCCCGCCCTATTATTGGTCCAGGTAGGCGCCATTGGACTAGGCCTAATGTCTTTTAATCCTTCTGTGTAAAAAATATCATTAAGGAAACCCGCCAGTGGGTCTAACCGAGCTGCATTACCCCACACCTCGTCAGCATTTAGTGTAAAATTGAGATCTCCCATCATTATGAGGTTGGGCAGCGCCAAGATACCAGACTCCTGCATTCTATTCCAGAATGCAACCCTATTTGCATATGGCGCATAAATGTTCAGAAGGTTTAAATTACCTGCAAAGCCTCTGATCTGCCCCGTTAGCCAGATGCCTCCAAAAAAACCAAAAGCCCTGAAATCCACCAAGTCAGGGTTCCATATTGCTATCAAACCCCCCGACCGACCACATGAATCCAACGCCACCGCCTGCCAGCCCTTTCTGATATTTAAAAACATGTTAATAGCTTTCCTCCGAGTAGACATAGTCTCCTGTCCCAAAAACACTATAGGGTTCCTAGAGTTCAAAAATTCCTTTAGGCAATTGTATTTGGGGGAATCGCCCAAGCCCCGCAAATTCATTGAAATGATGTGGTTCATGAGAGGGATCTCCTCGGGAAACTTGCTCTAAGCGCCCTGGGAGAAACCTGTCGATCCTCAAACCCGTGAATCGGAACCTCTGACAAACCAGCCTCTTCATTGGAAAACAGAGCCACCGATTTGAATTTACCCTTATTCAGCCTGCAAACAGCCTTTGCTTTCTTCTTAAGAGAGCATATAGCAGTGGATAAACCGGAAGAGTTATTTGTTGGTGAAGGAATCGGTTTGTCGAAAACCGTTAAGGCTGCAAGGTCCATTCTGGGGTTCCTAAGCAGTGTCTCTATGTCGCTCCCTATTGAATTCCTCGGGGATTCCAGTCGGTCAATAGGGACTGTATTATCTGGCGACTTTTCAGAACTAGTATTATGTACTCCATAGTTCGAAGAATCATCAATCATGAGCCTCGCATAAGAAGACCCCCCCCTGTCTGATGACTGTATATGTAGAGGCGCTCCATTCCCCGGGGAGCCGGAATCACCAGCCATTTGCAAAGGTATTGAAATCCCATACTTGTCATAAGTGGGAGGATTCTTAGCTGTAGACAAAGTATGTTTTTGTGGATAATCTGGGCATGGCACCGGGCCGTCCAATTCATCCGGGATAATTATAGGCTGCGGTAAATCAGATTTTGACGTGTTCTCCGCCTGAGGCTGGAGAACCCTATACATCTTATTTCTTACCGAAGGGTGACGGCCTATATTAGAGGGAACCGTAGAGTCCGATCTAGGGGAGGTAATTTGGCTGTTTACAAAATTATAAGGCTCGTCATCATAGTGTACAGAAAGAGACATACCTTTGTCGACACCCTTGATTGTTCCTGAGTCGTGTTTAGACCTGCCACCTTCGCCCAGATCCTTTTGAGTCTGTCCCGCTTTACAAATGCGAAGCCGATGCGGGCAATTTTCCCTTAGATGACCTGTTTTATGACATATCAGGCATCTAAAGGGAATGCCCCAGAAATCTATTCGCTGACGGTGTCTTCTATTACACCAGAGCAGATCGACATCCCCAGGAAGATCAGCCATGTACTTTATCTCCACTAAAATCCACGCAATCCGCTTATCTGCAGAGCCCACTATGCTAGGGTCGATGTATTTAGTGTCTCCTATCGAATCCCCAATTGATCTCAGCGCCTTCAAAGTCCAGAACTCCAAGGGCAAACCCGGGAGTTTAACCCACACCATTCTGCTACGAGGAGCTTCCAGCACTGGATTAAAACCTATATACCACGGAATGATCTGTAAAAAACATCTCCCCCTAACCCATGTACAGTCCGTGATCTTATGAACGTCCTTCTCGTTCATAAAGTGAACACTGAACCATCCGTTTATGAGCCTGCTAACAATAGGAGAGTACCCAATTAATGGTTTCCATTTTTTATTGACCCATACAGCTGAGTCGAAATCCTCACAGTCCGGAAATACCCATCTGCAGACTATAGCCCTGCGTTGCAGGCTCACCACCCAGATACACAGATCGTCATAGTCTAAAGGCACCTCACGAATCTCCATCCTGTGCTTAAAGATCTTTTTTTTACGACGACGAACCTTCCTGTAATAGTGACCCTTAGATCGATATTTTGAAGGATCATCAGTGACAGATTTTCCAGCAAATACCTGCTTTATGATAGCATCATCCGACGGGAAGTCTTGCAGAATTGAGCCCTCGCCACCTTGCCGCCCGTCACCTAATTGAGGACCTTGTCCCATATCGCTTCTGCTGTATGGACCTCAATTCCAATGTGAATTAAATACCCTTGTCAGTTCAGAGTGCCGTCATATTAAGGAATGTCAGGTCTGGCTTGATTCAAGAGCTGGTAGATTTACTTTGGTTTTTCCAACCCTTAATAGATAGCCGTTGTGACCATGTCAAGCTATTCGCGATTAAGATTTTTAACTCATATCACCAACCCCATACATTAATCGTACCCCTCCCCAGGCCTTGTTTCTTGAGTGCCTCAGCCAAGCCCATAAATGGCAATCAGACAATCCAAGATTCACTTGGACCCATTGCAGAAAATGGATTTATCATATGTACTCTTGATTTCCTAGATTAAAATGTTTACCACCCACCCTGTACCCTCATTCTGTCATATTAACTGCATTCCCCGACGATCAGCTCCGTTTTCCGGTAACCTCCCGGAAAATTCAAATCTGAACGAGACCATTCCTGATTGTCCATGCCAGGTACCTGTAACAATACGACCATAGAATAGAATACCACTGTTGCTTAAGGAGAACTAGAGTTCGCAGCAGCAACAACAATAACAGCCCGGTATTTCCCACCACCTTCCCTGAAAACGGAACCCAATACTCTTGCAAGGCCTGGAAATATAATAACTATCAATCCTCTTATACCAGTTCGTAAAACAATTCTTTGGTGTGCTCGGTACCAGTTCAGCTGAACCTGTTGTAGTACCCGTCGTAGATAACACTATCTGTTTAGACATCCTCCCTGTGCTGTTTAAATATGGCCATGAGAATTCTAATCGCTGCAATAAAAAGAAAGATAATCATGCAGATCTCTGTCTCCTCTGAAAATGTCATCGCTTGGGGAACAACATTAACCGGTGATATATAAGAATGTAGTATTACACTACCGAGAGAGCCACATAGAAAGCAGGAATATCATAGAAAAACAATACATAGCCACCTGAAGCAACAATGTGTAGACCCGGTGGGTTCCAGCTAAAGAATACATATATCAAATGCCACCAACAGCATCACAATTGATAGCATTGGGTACCAGCAATGTACAAACACCATAGCCACCAACAGGTATGTAACCCACCGGGTTCCAGCTAGTCCATGCATACAAAAGCCACCAACACCCTATCAAGGTGATCACATTGGGTTCCAGAAAAATACATGACACAATAGCCACCATCAGCGACCACACCTCATCCTCCCAGGGTACCAGCTATCCCCATTTTCCCAGAGAAACCCGACTTTCCCCTCACAGATTCTACTGCCAAAATGAATGGGCAGCTACTCGTGGTGGCTCTCACGGCTCGTCGACCTAACTTCGCCTCGTGCTCCTAATGTACTCTCAACCATTTCTCCCACTGCTTCCACGTTATTAATGGATTCTAAAGGTAACGTGAGAAATAGAAGTGCCTGACTGTTATGACCAACGGCACCCCACTGGGCCTGAAGCCTTCCATGGTCTTCATTTTCTGTGAGAGAAACCGTTTGCACGCAGGTTGTGATTTGTTCACTGCGTTTGCGAATGGTGTTTTTGATATATATATATATATATATATGCCAACCAAATGTTCGGCCACCCCATAATATCTGTCATTCTATTTTTGTGATTCAGATTGCCTCTCCAGCTTTAAATCGGGCAGGAAAGTGGCCATGAGTAGCCGTGGCATTAAGCATCCAATTAACCCTTCGTTAATATCAAATCTGGCGGCCGATTTGCATAGGATCTGATGATCGACTCTTGGGGGATTTATCATAATTTATTTTATTAAAACATTCAATTGGATATTTGAAATATTAAAATAAAATGTAATAATTAAATCATAGGATAATTAGAATAGAATTGGAAGCTATAGTTTATTTCATTATGTGAAATATTAATAGAGAAATGTGAATATGACTATATTTATTTATGTTTTTAAAATGAAAGAGTATCGTTATACGTTGTATTAATATGAGAGCGTTCTTGCAAGTAGCTACATCGTTTCAAAATTACAAAAATTTTATTGTTGATCTTTGATACTGTACTACAACTATATATACGATAAAATTGTATCAAAAAGAGATTATATTTACAAAATTGCATATACTCTGTTGTAAGATTTTAGACACAAAACTACATACAGGTTGGTCATTTATCTATGTATGTTAGGTTGTTTAAGTTGAAGCTCGGTCCTTGCATGTCTTCCTCCTTCTCCTTATTGCTCTGTTGTAGCTTCAGCTCCTCTAGCTGTTGGCGGAGGGCATCGATCTCATCGTCCATTTGCTTTCTTTTTCCAGTCTTCACGATATTCTCCTCTTGGATCTTTAGCATTTCATATTGCTAGTGGTGTAAGTTGACAGTTGGATGATGTGCAGCCCCGTGTGAATTTCATCCAGCTCGACGACACTATTCCCACAGTTAACTGTCACCGACTTTCGACCTTTACCGCTTTTGCTTTATCCACGGATCGACTTGGGTCTGCGTCGTCCCCATGGACCTCTGGCTAAGCTTCCAACATCTGATTCCATACTGTCAGCCATTACAGTATTCTCGAGCCGCTTTACCCATAATTTTCCACTACCAATTCCTCTCACAACCTCCCAGGTATTCGCTTTATCCTGCACACACAAACCCTTTCCACATAGGATGATTATCGCACCTGTGTCTGGCCCTTGTACCACCCTACAACCCCTAACGCTCTTACATCTTTTCTGATTCTCCCTCTCAAGTTGGTTTTCACCCAGCACTCCACTGTTATCATGTTCACCTACAAGCCCGAGACTAGGGAGAATGCCTAGATTCCGACCTCTCCCCTCCAACTGTACGGAATTCCTTTTGATGTCGACCCACCTTAAGCCAAGGCTCCCAACTTCCCACCTCCCAATGCCAACAAGGACATGGGTCTCGATGTCCATAGAATGTCCTTCTCTGAGCCTCAGTCGACTCTGCCCATGAGCTTCAGGGTAATAGTAGCACCCATACTCTCTACTCAGCATCAAAATCCATATTTCGATACCCTCGGCTCCATTTCGTTGCTTATTATCCACAAATTTCACCTAGAGAATATAATTCAGCAACGATCCCTCTTGTTCCTTCAACTCTCCTCTGGTTAGAGTCTGCCCTGGCAGCAATCTCCAACTAATTATGCAGATTGGATTTTTCTCACTGTGTTTTGAGTCAATTGAGATGATGAATTTATAACGGCTGAGTCGGGCTTGCCTGACCTCATTTCTTTGCATATTCATGTCGTCAATTTCCTCCATTAATTCCAATTCCCTATTGTACTGAGTAATCTCCTCAGCCCTGCAATTTGTTTTTAATTATGTCCCTCGGAATTCCCTCGTTCACATGCTTCCGACTTGAATGTGTCGTCGTCTCTTCAAAATCCTGCTCCGAAAACCTTTGGTGACTCTACTTTTGCGAGTTCTTAGGACAGATGACCTACTCGGATGCCCCTAAAATGTACACGTCCTTAACTCATCGCAAACAGGCCGGAAGTTGTTGCCACGAGTCGCCATGCAGCTGCCTTGGAGAACTGGCCAGATGGGGCAGGGGTATGAAGGTTTTCGGGCAATAATTGAAGGACAGATGAAAGGTGATATTCACCGCATGAACTCTAGCTGGATTAAGATAAGGATAATGAATAAATGAAAGTGTGAGGCATGGGAAGGAGGGGGGTGCCAATATAAGAGGAGAGGGGGCAAGGGAATGGCCAAGAAGGATGCAGCCGCCTAGGCTTGGAATGGGAAAGGAGGGTCCATATAGACACCAACTCATCTTGTTCTAACCATCTTATTCTGTTGTGCCAAGTTTTTCCTCTTTTTGGAGGGATGGATAATTTATTTCTTTGACGCTTGTCACTAGGAGTATTATATTTCCCATTGCTTCTCCTCATTTTAACTGTGTTAAGGGATTGGGTATCTACCCTATGTTCCATTTATCATGCTTATTTCTTCGGTCAGTAGACATGCTCGGTTCATTTGTCTATTTTCATCCTTGTTTTTCTCTTGGAGGATGTGGTAGTATTTGACGTTTTCCAGGGTTGTCTCAATGTATTTCAATATTTTTAAGATTTGATTTAGTTTGTAGTTTTGGGTCTGGGATCCCTTAATCATATGCTTGGTTATTAACATAGAGTCACCTACAATGATCACCTCCTTTATCCTTTTTTTCTTTACTAGAGATACTCCTAACATTAGACTCAAGGCCTCCACTTCATTGTTGTTTGTTGTCCCCAACCCCATGCATGTGTTATTTTAATTTTTCCTTCGGGATTTATGATAATCCCTCCCCCTCTTGCCACCCTAATTGACTATATTTATTATACAATATGAAACTAAAATAAAAATTGTAGTAATTTATTACTTTACTTAGGGATAATAGGTTTTAGCCTTGTTATGAGATTTGGTTGTTAGTTGTTATAAGTATTTTATTATATAATATGAAACTAAAATAACATTTATAATAATTTATTAGCTTATGTAGGGATAATCAATTTTGGCCTTGGCCATCAAATTTGGTTGTTAGTTGTTATAAGCATTTTATTTATAAGAAAAATTTTAATTTTAATTTTAAATTTTATATATATATATATATATATATATATATATAATTAGCTTATGCAGAAATAATTGGTTTTTGCCTTGGCCATAAAATTTAGTTGTTAGTTGTTATAAGTATTTTATTTATAAAAATAATGAAATTTTAATTTTAAATTTTATATATATATAATTGATTAGCTTAGATAGAGATAATTAGTTATAAAATTTATTAGCTTATGTAGCGATGATCAGTTTTTTCCAACGCCATCAAGTTTGGTTGTTAATTATTATAAACATTTTATTTATAAAAATAATGAAATTTTAATTTAAATTAAATTAATATATATATATATATAATTTAAATTTTAAGTTAATTTTATATGATGATTATGATTAACACTTTATTTATGTATATTAATGTTAAATATAAATTTGGCAATTTTTTTTACATAGTTGAGAATTATATTTATATATACATGTGAGGAAAAAAATTTACAACTTAGTGAATAAGGAAACGTTTTTATATGCATAAAGCTATATTATCATTCACTTACTCAAACCATCCAATTAATTTACAATAAGATTGTAAACTTATCTTTATCTTATTCATCCGTTTGTGGGTGTCACTTGTAAGACTTGTCTCAATTCATTCATGTTCTCAAGCCATTCACGGCATTAAATGAATTATAATAACGCTGTAAATTTCTATTCATTTTTTTTTGGGATGTACATGTGGTAAGATTTTGGATTTGGTTTCAATTTATTTATGTTTAAATAAATATAAAATAATAATTGTTGTGGGAATGTTGTTTAAATATTTTGACTTTGATGCCAATTGTAAATAATAAAATTTAGAATTTAGCGTGAATAAAGTTAAGATATAGGTAATAAATTATTATATGTTTATTTTGTTATAGTTTTTTCATAATTTTAATTCGTGAAATGTGTTATGAGGTAAGTATTTTGATGTCTATTATGAAAGGCATCATGAATTGATGTTTATTTATATGAGTATGATTTAATTTAATTTAATTTGGTATGATCATTTCAAGTGGACATGATGTAATAAATAAATAAAGTTATGCAAAGAAAGATAAAAAGTGATGCCACTGAATAAATACAAAAAAGTAATCCATGAGGAAGGTAAGGGATGACTAGACATGGCCACTTAGCCTTAGGGATGACTAGACATGGCTATATCTTGGTGTCCCACACTAAAAATAGGACAAATTTTATATCATGAAATATCTCAACAAAAAAAACAATGGAGACCAAGAAGGATTTGAAGAGATTAAAAGAAATAAAGCTTTATAACACCCACCTCCGTAGGGTAACTTAAGGGATTGAGTGTGTAACAATCATTTTGAATGCCATAATTTGATTAGGTTAAAACTCTAACTATGGAGTCCTAAGGGCCCAAAAGAAATTAATATAATCAAATAATGGGCAATACACCCCCAATTGGTTTGGAACATCCCTAGTCTTATACATCCACACAAACACTAATGTATAAATTATTAAATTGTTCTCATCAATTCACAATTTACACTTCTCATCAATTCACAATTTACACACTACAAGGAAAAAGACCCTCTAGCGGATGTTTTTGAGGAACCCCTTATAAAAATTCCCCAGACATCCATTTCTAGCGAAGGTTACTAGAGGAGGTTAGCGGGCGAGGGTTTTTGGGATGTATTTCGTCTGATGTGCTTATCACTGTAAAACGCACCAGTGCGTTCAACACGAGAAAGCACCGGTGCGCACAAAACATTGGTACACCAAACACTGTGCGCTCCATACACACCCACCCAGTGTGATGTATTTCTGCAGCGCACCGGTTCTTTACAACACTTCTGCACTGGTGCCTCATAAAAATCGCACGAAAACAGAAACCACCCAATGCGGAATTAAGAAAACGCACCGATGCACCCATAAAACCCCAAGCACCGGAACAGGGTTAAATAAAAAAAATTATGGCCAAAAAATCGCACAAAACATTGGCACACTGGACACCGTGCACTCCGTACACACGCGCCCGGTGCGTTGTATTACTATAGTGCACCGGTTCTTTACAACACTTCCGCACCAGTGCGCCCTTAAAACCCTGTGTACCAGAACAGGGTTAAATAAAAAAAAATTATGGCCATAAAACCGCACAAAACATTGGCACACCGGACACTATGCGCTCTATACTCACCCGCCTGGTGCATTGTATTACTGTAGCGCATCGGTTCTTTACAACACTTCCACACCTGTGCCTCATAAAAAGTTCGCGAAAATAGAAACCGCCCAGTGTGGAATGAAGCAAACGCACCGGTGCGCCCTTAAAACCCCGCGCACCGGAATAGGGTTAAATAAAAAAAAAAAAATTACGGCCAAAAAACCACACAAAACATTGGCACACTGGACACTGTGCGCTCCATACACACCTGCCCGATACATTGTATTACTGTAGAGCACCAATTCTTTATAACACTTCCGCACCGGTGCCTCATAAAAAGCGCGTGAAAATAGAAACCGTCTGGTGCGAAATGAAGCAAACGCACCAGTGTGCCCATAAAACCCCGCACACCGGAATAGGGTTAAATATAAAAAAAATTACGGCCAAAAAACCGCAAAAAACATTGGCACACTGGACAGCGTGCGCTCCGTACACACTCGCCCGGTGCGTTGTATTACTGTAGCGCACCGGTTCTTACAACACTTATGCACCGGTGCCTCATAAAAAGCGCACGAAAATAGAAACCGCTTAGTGCAGAATGAAGAAAACGCACCGATGCACCCATAAAACCTCGCGCACTGGAACAGGGTTAAATAAAAAAAAACATTACAGCCAAAAAACTGCATTTTTCACTTTTTTTAGTGCTACAGAGCTATCAAGCGCTGGTGCAATTTATCCTTGCCTGAGCCATCCTGACATCGGTGCTCCCATTGCACTCATTGCACGCACCACTGTTGTGCATTGCCCACCAATCTCCAGCTTGAATTTTGCAAAACGGTGGACAAATTTTCTTTTGCAAATTCTACAGCCAATATGCCTCTTCGATGGGAAAATGTACAGGTATTTATCTTGTTTTTCCATAATTAATCCTTTTAGCGGAATAGAATTTCAAATAACCTTAAAATTAACCATTTAAAAGAAAAGAAGAAAAAAAATTTCGCACGGTGCGCTTGAGTTTTTTGGCTCACGCCGGTTTGCAGTGTTGACTGTAAATTTACTGGCAACACCACAACTAGTGCTAATGGTATCCGCACCAGTTCTGGGGCGATACAAATAGGCGGATCGTGTTATTTTAAAAAAATTTAAAAAGTGCGGTGCAGTTGTTTACTAGGCCGCACCGTTGACAACGTGGAATAGCGGCAACACGGTGCGTTGACTAAATTATCCACCTTGAGGCAGGTAATGTTGTCAGCGCACTGCATACCGCATTTCGACATGGTCAACAGTTCGGCCTGGTAAACCAGTGCTAACTGTATCCGCACCAGTTCTATGGTGGTACCGAAGGCGCACCGTGTTATTTTAAATTTTTTTTTAAAGTTCGGTGCAATCAGCTACCCGACTGCACTGTTGACCTAGTGGAATAGCGGCGACGTGGTGCGTTGACCAAAATAGCTGCCCCTGGGACGGCTATTTTTGTCGGCGCACAGCTTTCCGTATTTCGCCTGCATCAACGATGCAGCCTTGTAAAACACTGCATTGTTCACTGTGTCATGATGGCAGGAGGTCGGTTCGCTGACTTAACTATATGCCCCAGGATGTAGAGTTTATTCAGCACACCGCCCTCCTGACACTGTACATATTCAACGGTGCGCTACAAATTTTTCTAGAGCAGCACCCCCGGTGCGTTGAATATTATTAGGTGCATCGATACCGGTGCGCTCCATAGAAAGACGCACCTGGACCGGTGCATGACTGTGTTTTTGGCGCACCGAATGTTTTTTTATTTTTTTTTCAAAAAAAATTATATATGTATATTTCTAAATACATGTCTCATTTAATAAAAAAATTGCGCTTAATATGTCAATCATTCAAATACGTGAAAGGAGAGAAAAGGGGGGACAACAACAATAACAGGCGGACCAGTATAACATGGTTCGCCTGTGGGAGGCACGAGAGAGGGAGAGAGATGCATACCGCGCCCTATTACAGTAGCTATGCAGGGGCTCCTAAGGAAGGTAGGCCTCCTCAAGTTCTATGAGGAGGCTACTTCCCTAAAGGGCCATAGGTTTTTTTTTAGACATCTTATCCGAAGGTGGAATGCCCACCTATAGGCTTTCCAAGTTGATATCAACCAGTGGTACATGCCCACTGAGGAGGATATGTATTTCATTACAGGGCTATCCAGGAGAGGGGTGGATTTTCCCTCATTCCTAGAGGTTCCAGTTGGTTGTGTAGCAAGGAGTCAGTTAGTTTACTCCCAGAGATACATTGGAGCAAATGTACTGTCTCCTGCAGATTTTCGGATCGCTGGAGGTCAGTTACATATTGGTGCATTTGGTAGTGAGGAGGTGCAGTGTCTCTCACTTATCATTTTGACCATTTTGCACAACACCAGTGACGGGAAACGGATTAGTTGCTCGCTTCTATATTATGTTGATTCTTTAGTACAGGAGCCACGACTTGTCAGGTGGTCTACCATTTTTTTGCGGCAGTTCTATACAGCCTTAGATAGGTGTCGTGCTCATGCACAAGGGAGGGTCAACTTCCCTTTTGCTTCAGAGATTTTTTGTTTATTTTTTGATAGGTTTCCAGAGACGAGGCCTACTTTTCTTCGGAAGCCTCGTAGGTCGATTTTTGAGGCACGTATGCACATGTGGGGGCAGATGATGCCCAAGAAGGACAAGACTCTATTTCCAACGAGGATATTGCATGATGCACTGGAGTTGCTAGCCAGTGTTGATGAGCATCCCTTCATTATGATCCCCTGTCCTTATGCGGGTTTGGATTGGCGAGGGTGTGCCAACATCCTCTTCACAGCTGATGAGCCGCCAGATGATAGAGGTAATATTACTGTTTTATTTAAATTTATTCTAGCATGTTATTTAACTTGTTTTTATTAAATTATGTAATGAAATTGTCTAATTATTGTTGTGTACTTGCATATATTTTGCAAACATTGGCTCTTTTGATGGTGATGACATGCCGGCACCACCACATGATCTAGGTGTGGATCTTGATGACGATCAGGGCATGCTAGATGCCGAGGATCATCAAGAGGTCGCTGGAGAGAGACCTGCTCCTGCTAGTGCACTAGTACTGCCTTTTTCTAGGCATGGTCGACTTGATGCTAGATACATGATGGATTTGGGTGACCAACTCAGTGCATTGATTTTTGAGGCAGGCATCAAACCCGCTCATTACATAGATGTACAGGCCGATGGTAGGCTATTACAGATGTGGAGAGGCATGTTGCATGACATGTACAGCCTGATGCAGCATTTCGTAGGAGTTACGACAGTTGTTACACGACTGAGGAGGATTATTGCACGTTATAGGCGTGTTCAAGCCACAGCATGTGATGGATAGTCCGTGAGCAGCGAATCATCATCTCATGATCATTCACCTCGCGCCGCGCTAGATGAGAATGAGCCTCCACTAGCATCTAGCAGCAGTCATCATGGAGATGAAGCTGGACCATCGGCCACGTCCAGTCAGCAGCCTTCAACATCCCTGGACCATCAACTGTCGAGGCTGCACCATTGACTGAGCAGACCTCCACTAGTACTGATATTGATGTTGTACTACCACCAGCTGATCCATGACATTTATATTACTGTTTTATATTTTTAACATTATATATATATATATATATATATATATATATATATATATATACATATATGGTCCATGTATTTTATGTTCATGTTGCAGTTGTACTTAATTTACATGTTGGTGATCATCATGATGTTAGGTCATGTTAGATACGTTCATTTAATGTGCAGCTTGCAGATAGATGTATATGTGATAGCATGAGTTATTTGACATGAGATGTATATTTGATGTTTGTGTTGTGATGATGTTAATATATAATGTTAATTGTGTTTTGTTAGATGATCATGATTATGATGATGTTAGCAATTTTGAAAGTGTTCTTTAGTCAAATATGATATTTGTACGATGGTTATCATGAACGTGATGTTTATTAATTAATTTAATATTAAATGATCATGATATTGTAAAATTGTAATATTTGTAATTGTAATTGTATGTAGAATTCTAAAATTGTAATTGTAATGGTATATATGTAAATTTGTAAATTTGTAAAATTGTAATTGTAATTGTAATTTTTTAATTTGTAAAATTGTAATTGTATATATGTAAAATTCTAAAATTGTAATTGTACGTGAAATTGTAAAATTGTAATTGTAATTGTACGTGAAATTGTAAAATTGTAGTTGAATGTAAAATATTTGTAAAATTTTAATTGTATTAATGTGAAATGAATTTATTAAAATTTTTAAATTTGTAAATTTGTAAATTTTAAATAATTGTGAAATAATAAATCTAGAATAATATGAATTATTGTAACATAATAAAGTTTAGAAAATAATGCAAATAAATTCATGTACTTTAGAATTATCATTATTTTATTATGATCTTAGATACAAAAAAAAGAACTAATTTATACAGTATGCCATTATTTTTTAGATCAACATAATTGCAAATTATCAAGTGAATTATTGATTTTCATATTAACACAATGCAAATTACCAATTAATTCAACATCATATTATAATGTTTCAAAAAACCCATCTTAAAAATTATAACTAGCAATTGCACCATCACCAGATGTTGCAAAGGAAACGCCGTAAGATTCTTAAAGAGATCCAATAGTTTCTAAGCAAGATACCTGTAATGATTTTGGTCAATTTTAGTAAAGGCAGGAAACTAAACAACATTGGAAACACCACAAACATCAAACTTTCATTTATTTTGATACAAACAACTTCATGCTAGTTAATTTTCTACTTATATTCCTTCTGGCCTATTTTCAAAATGATAGGTGAAGTATATGTCAACATCTTTCCAAAGGCTAAAGCCTAATTGAATCATTTGTGTCAAGGGGTGATATTTTCATTAAAAAAAAATTATACATAACTTGCCATGGTTAAATTTTAATTTTTGGAATTTTATTCTCCATCAATTTTACATACCTTCCAATCAAGTGATTTAACATCATTTTTTTTATTGTTTTTTCGGTCAAAAAATAAAGTTTTGTGAGACTATAATTTTGGAGGGATGGTGAAATTCTTGCTAGAATTGTATGGTTTTTTTTAATGTTTGAAATGAATTTAGCATTATTAAAAATTTTGAAGAATCTAAAATACTGAAACTTGACAATTGTAATTAAAATTTCCATAAAAAATTTACCAATTTTTTTCAAAAACTTATTAATTTTTTCAAAAATATTTGTGACCTTTTTAAACTATAGCAAATAATAATACCATTCTCAACATTGTTTAAATATTATTTTCAAAAGCATTAAATTATATCACAAAACTAAACAACATTTGAGACACCCCAAATTTCAAATTTTCAATTTTGATGCAAATAGTTGGGTGCTAATTAATTATCTACTTATTTTCCTTCTAGCCTATTTTCAAAATGGTAGGTGAAGTAGATGTGTAATATTTTTTCCAAAGGTAAAGCCTCATATCATTTAAAAATGAATAAAGGGTGGGATTTCACTCTTGCATATACGTGTGATTATGTGTAGTTAATATGTTTTATGTTTAAAAAAAATAAAATTTTAATTATTTATAAGTAGTTTTTAATTTTATTTGAGAATAAAAAAATATTTTTTAATTAAATAGTATAAATAAAAGGTGATATCACTTATGAATATAGTTAAAAGTTATTTTTAATAAAATATTATGTTTTAGTGGGACTTTATGCATTGCAATTCCAGCAAGCTACCTAGCCTGTACTGATTAAGCCTAGCGTTAGATTCGATCTCACGACCAATATCCAATACGGCCCCTGCCCTAGCCTTAGAGGACGACCTACAGGGAAAATTTTAAGAACCCCCCTAAATTTATATATATAAAAAATAGGCGAATCCCCATGATACATAGGAAAAATGGAAGGCGATTTTATTAATAATATAATATGTATATATAATTTTTTGGCGAATCTCTCACGAGATTATATTATCCCGTAAAATCATGGCGAATCACCAGTACAAATGGCGAATCACTACTACAAAATGGTGAATTCATTGTCTAGTGGAGTTCGGAGTGTTGGTTCCAATGAAGATATGGTAATTGAACCAGGAGTAGAAGGAAGAGAACCACCGAGACCAAGCATGGCACATGGTGACTCGTGAGGGAAGTAGTTCTCGTGTAGTTTGGAAAACGCGTTCTTCTAGTTCTGCTAAGCGTAGTGTTGTTTTTCATGCTACTACTAGCACTGATATTAAGGTTGGAGAGGAGTTTGAGGAAGCATGGAAGGTAGCAGTGGTGGAGAATTACAAAGAGTACCCCATGATGGGCTCCATTTTTCCCTTTGGTATTTGTGCCTGCAAGACCTTCTGTCCATTGAACCAACAATTAGCCGTTCAACCAACAATCAACTTGACTGAGTTGATTTGGTACGAGTCAACTTAGACTAATCTTCAAAACTATGCTTTGCACTATCCCATATTTATCACACTAATGCTACACAACATTGTGCATTTGCACCTAACTCTCAATAATTCTTTTCCAAGAAAAATCTATAATAATAAAAATATTTTACTATATTCTAAAAGGTGAAGATGTCGAAATCATGCCACAAAGTGAAAGGAAATAAAATATCTTTCCTCAAACCACCAAATATATAAAGAAAACAATAATGATTATAATAATAGAACTAGATCTATCGATCTATCAATATATGCATGATATGAGAACCATAAGCATTCAAGAGACTAATTTCAAACTCAACAAAATCCTCTAAAAAAGCAACAAACAAACCACTAAAATTTTCAAAGATATCAAGGCTAGACATTAACACAATTTCATGTACTTGAATAAGCCCATTGTTGCTTAGCGTTAGACTTCTTAAATTAGTTCATTAAAGGAAAAATGGTAACTTGGTAATCAAGTTGGATCATTGGGCACTCTGATAATCAAGTTGGATCGTTGGGAACTCTAATAGACTCTTGCGGAGATGGACCATGAAGATGATTTGAAGATCATCATGGTGAGATAAGTTTGATAATGGTATCTATTATTGGTTATCTAATTAACATGTTGCTTTACTACCTGGAAAGATGTTGCATTTTTATGGATGTTTAGGGAAAACTCAACATTGGTACCTAACATCGAGGAAGATCAAAATGTGCTCATCTTGGGATTGAAGGATAACAATGTGAGAAGATAACCTAAAGGTCTAGAAGGAAGACCACTTTCATGAGGAAGCTATGATTAGCTTGAAGTTTGGGAAAGTTCAATGGAATTCCTTCATTGATAAAGTCGAGAAGAAAGTGATGAGAAAATTGGATGACTTTGAACTTGTCATAATAATATGGCTCTGTGAAAGGAAGCATGCTCTGCACAATGAGATGTGGAGGAAAGAGGGAGCCATGGAAGCTGAGAGCTGGTGCTTTTATGAAAGGACTTGTGGATGTGACTTCTATAAGGAAGTTGGGAATCTCCTCTATGTTGGAGAGGGAGTAAAAGGAGTCTCCTTGAATAGGAGAATGATCTATTCTTTGATTAAAAGGAGAATAGGGATATCCTCCCCGATTAAGAGAGAGTTTTGGTTGGACTTTGGTTCTCCCTGTGTCATGTACTAGACCGGGACTAACAACCACAAGTCTAGTGCGTGCATCATGGATAGGGAGAATGTTGACTTGTTCGGCTCTCCATGTGTCAAGTACTTTGATGGATTAGGGATAATGTGCTAGGTCAAGTAAATGGACATGGATAAGGAGAATGATGGATTGGATAAGTGTCTTGGACTAACATGCCCGGAATTTCCACTATTTTTCGAGCAAAAATGTGGCCCCGTTAGACTACTCTATATTTAAGTTGTAAGTCATAAATTCTAATGAGTGAGGTCAAATTAGACAATCTCTGTAGCTGCGATACCTATTTCTTGTCACTGTTACTTGGTCAATGGGCTGGAAATGTGACTGTTATAGGCACAAAAAGGAACACAATTGGCATACATTTAATAAACAATTTTTGGTGTCATAGAGCCGATGACTTATTGTAACTACCTTCAAGCCTACCTCCCAATTGTTATAAAAAAATTTGCACTCGTTAATTTACATAAAACATAAGGTTATATGCATGAAAAAAACAAATTACCATCATCAAATTTCCATTTGGCAAGTTAGATAAATTTGAAATTCCAATAAATCTCAAGTTAATATTACATTTGTTTTTATTTAATTATTAAATATAATGATATAAACATTGCTGAAATCGACCAAGTAAATATAAGACAAAGATGCACAATTTTTATAACTCAAAACCATATCAAATCCACCAAAAAAATCATACTTCTAACAACTTAGTAAATGCAAGGACTGAACAACATTCTCTAATAATTATACTTGCAGCAACTTTCAAGATGCAAGGACATTCTGTAATCTAATAATTATACTTGCAGCAACTTTCAAGATGCAAGGACATTCTGTAATATTCAGATGAAAACCAAATAAAGAAAAAGATGTACAATTTGAATAATGCAGAGCCATATCAAATTTACTTTTAACAACGTAAATGCAAGGTCCGAACAACATTCTCTAATAATTATACTTGCAACAACTTTCAAGATGCAAGGACATTCTGTAATAGCCAGATGAAAATTGCAGCATAATGTTATTTTTCTCCAAGACAACATGTTTGTTTGGTTCGATACACTCTTGTCGTTTTCTCTTTACACCATTCTTAAATATTTAAAAATCTGATTCTGATCTTATTGTCTAATCCAACTGATGACAATAAATCTTTAAACATCTGATTTTATGATCCGATACAACTTATGACAATGATGACCTGAATCAACACTCATGGATCTAAGCAAAGCTCCTAAATACAGAGTGAGGAAGGAAAAATCAGTACTACATATATGAGATCAATCTATGGGTGAAATGACAATTTTCCCTTTGGCTCTTCCACTTTCAAGATGCTTGAAAGCCTCCCTAACATTTGAAAATGCATATGGGCAAATGGGATCAATCACTGGCTTCAACTTCTCGCACTCTATGTAGCCTCTAAGCTTCTCCAAGTTGATGATCCAAATGGGATCAATCACTGGCTTCATCAGCACTTTCTTGGCAAATGGGATCAATCATTGGCTTCATCAGCACTTTCTTGGCACCCGAAACACTTTTCTTAGTTGATGATCCAAATAGGTTTTCAACCTGTTTCACTGAGATTGAATGATCCATACTTTCCTCCTCAACACCACTTTCCTCTTCAATACGAAAACATCCAACATGCTCTTTAATCATCTGAACTTGCTTTGGAAAAAATCTTGAGTCCTTGTCCATGGAATTTTTTCCTATTCTTCCATAGAATGTTCTAACTGCAGGAAACAGTGAAGGTGAATTCTTGATCTTTGTTCCATATTCCACCACCCCACTGAACCCTGAACTTGTCTGAAATTTATCTGATGGCAGCACATGTGCTGTCATGTAAGCATCATTCATTACATATATTTTCCCCCAAAATTCTCTAGAGCATTCCTTCTGTTCATGGAGTCCACTGGCATAAGACCAACTAGAATCTAACGGCATAAGTGTTCTACACTTTGAGATCATATTAGGAGCTGGGGTCACCAAACATGCCAGTAAAAGCCTGTGTTCACCCTCTGTGCAATGATTTTGGGGACTTGTCACTTCAAAATTAAACTGAAAAGGGTGAGATTGTAACGAAGCAGCATGAAGGTGAGCCTGGCCCTGCAAACAAGCAGCAGAGGCATTATTGTTGGTTGCTTGAAAACACATACTATCAACTCTCACTTGAGACAACCCTGTACAACCAAAGGAACCTTCATTGGTTGTGGAATATGATATACATGGAGGTGAGATTCTCTTGACATTTTCAATCCCAATCCCACACTTTTCCACTGCCAGATCTGTAAAAGACATCCTTGGGTAGAGTCCCATCCTTGTAGAACATTCCTCCAATATAAGCTTTGCCCTCTGCCGATGTTCACCGTATCTAAGGGATTGTTTTACATCTTTCTTGGTTTGAGAAGATATAAGGCTTGGACTTTGTCGATCTGGAAAAGCCTCTGTACTGTTACTTCCTACACAAGAAAAATCTTTCAGTAAAAGAATATTTGTTATGTTATCAGGCCTCTCCTCAGAGTATTCCATATCACAATTTCTTTCTGAATCACAAGTGGATGGTTTAGCCACTTCATCATTATGAGATACAAGACACGCATCTTTATTAGAAGTAACTTCAATTCCACCATTTGACAGCCTTATAGATGGGTTGTAGTCTAAAATCTTTGAACATGACTCAGTTTGACATAACCTTGGTTGGCCAGCAGAGTGAAATTGTTGTTGTACCAGACCACTTCTTTTCTGATATTTAGGCCATGAATTATGTTGTAGCTCCATACCTCCCTCTTCTTTCACCTCAGCCATGTTTCTGGAAAATAAATTGCCACTGCATAGAAGATTTCTATCCATCAATTCCATGTCAGCAACCACAAGCTTCTTACTAGGGGCATTGCATGAGGTTTCAATTTGCCCTTCAGCAGCCTCATCTGGACTGGAAATTGCTAAAGCAGAATCATAAGCTCCCAACTTGCCTTGGGAAGCCCATCGTTTCTGACGGTAGAAAATGGGTTCATCTACTTTTTCTGTCATAGACATTAACTTCGAGTCTTCTGGCATCTGTGACTCACTATTATCCTTAACCTCTGGTGAGATCTTGGCACTTACATCCACTGGGGATGCTGACCTTCCTCCATTCATATTTTGGTCTTCATTTCCTTGTTACAAAAGCTTTACAGATGACCCAAACAAACCTCGGAACATTCTGAATGATACAGCCTTCAAACACTCGTGTCCTCCTGTACTCACCACAACATTACTTCCATTATTAGTTTCCTCCCCTAAAATTCTTTTGCAACAATCCATGCTTCTTCTCCTCAATTTAATTGTTAAATCTCTAGTAACATCACTTTCACTTTTGTGCAGGATGTGACATGATAATCCCAAAGCTGAGTCAAATGATGCTGTCTTATGATGAATAAAGCCCAAATTTGAAGGATTGACCTTCTCAAATTCATCTCTTTCTTCACATAAAGTTGTATTTGGTTCAACTTGGTCAGGTATTTTTTCATTGGGACAAACGGAAATTTCTCCAAGACCTATTCCAATAGCATTGGCATCCTCTGTTTCACATCTCAATGGAACATCCATAACAATCATGTCACTGGCATCGGCTTTCAATGACAACTTATGACCTGTTCCTTCGATAGAAGGGCTATCTGGGGCATCTTGAACCACTCCACTAGCAATGACAGAAATTGGATGACATCCCTGATCACTGAATACTGATCTTTCAAACACATTACTACATTTTGAGGGATGAGGGGCATCAGAAAAGCCACTTTTACCACAGTAACGAGGATTGGAGAGTATCTCTTGAACCAATGTAGCTGTACTTTTTACACTGTCATCTAGTAAATCGAACTTTCCAGAAAAGATTTCTTTGAATCGGGATGCTACCATCTCTTGAGGCGTACATGTTGCGTTACTAACTAAAGTTGTATGTATCGGTATGGCATCCTTTCTCTTTCGGTTTTCTAATGGCGTTAAAACAGATGGCACTTTTCTTTCAGCATTTTCTTCAACCAGATAGAAATTATCCTTAGGTTGATTCTGAAAATCCACTGGGTGCTCTTCTTCTCTCAGTTTTAGTTGAGTGCTCTCGGTCAGATCTGAGATTTCATGCTGTTGGACATTTTCCATCACATTCGGCATCTCCTGCTTGAGGGAAGTATCAGTCAAATTCGAGGTCACTAGTTGTTCAGCATCACAACTGTCAACAATTCTTCGAAAATCATCCATTGGAACTGTCTCTCCTTCCACGCATCTTTCGACATTTTCCGAGGTGTCTTTTTCCACTTGAGCATTCTTATGATCAATATCTTCTGAACCTCTGGAACCCGGTTCAAAGGATGCATATGTCACCTTTGATTTCTTCGTGGTTCCTTCTGTGCAACCAAAGTCATCTCTTTGGGCATGGTCCTCGATTTGCGAATGGTTCACTAAAGGTGATGAGTGATCTTCATTTTGCATTCGTTTCATCGCAGAAGAGAGCTTGACTTCAACTTGAGATCCAGCAACAACAGGAGAGGACTCGTTTCGAGTCTGAGATTTGGTCATCTTTGGTGATTCTGATAATTGATCTTCAATTTCAAATGCAGTCATCAAGGGAGATGCCTTACCTCCAATCTCTGCTTTGACAGCTGCAGCAGATGACAATAACTCCATCACAGGCTCTTCAGAGACCTCAAGCCCGCTGGCGCCCGTGGCACTCGCATTTTTCCTCCTTCCCCGAGGCTGCCTGGATCGCACAGCTGTTCTCTTCTTACAAATATCTTTCTTCGCGCTGAGAAGAACCTGGCAATTCTTTTCCCTCGCGCACGTAATTATTCCCACAAACGGCGACACTGCATCATTTTTTTTCTCCTTAGCCTTAGCCCCTCTTCTGCTTGGTCGAACCCTGGCCGCTTTCTCTACACACTCACCATTTTCAACCTGTGACCCAATGTTTTCTTCCTTTTTTCCCAGCTGGGCATCAAACAAGCCATGTTCTCCCTCATTTCCTCCATGCCTTTCATCAAACAAGTGCCGCCTGTCTTCATTTTCGCCATGTTGGCCATCTCCAAATCCATGTTCCTTCCCCTTCACCTCCTCCTGAACATCCTTATCTAGCCCTTTCCCTTGGTCTCCATCAATTTCCCTAGCCACCAAAAAATCACTTTCCTCAACTCTCGGTTTCTTCGCAGCAACAACCTCGGGACATGAAGGGCGATCGACAGAGGACGAAACCCTCTTTCGCTTGCAGAGAAAACCACCATAGAGCTCAGAAAACCGATCTTGTTCTGGAAGATATGGAACAAACATAAACCCCAAAAAAAGAATTAGAAACCAAACCATTATTTCCAGAACTCCAGAGTCTAAATCTAATTTGCAATATACAACTGAACTTGAATCCACGTACCTCTGAAGCTCTTGACAGAATCCTGGAGATGAACTCTCGTACCACCTGACCCAACTCTAAATACACTGTAAGAACCCCGCCTGCTGGGAAAAATGGGTATTTCTCCTCTCTTTCCGCTGACAGATAACCAGGGTGGAGGATCAAATCCCTTAAGGAATACATTGAACAGCAATGCCTCCAACCCTAGAGGATCCAGCTTAGAAAATCGGTGTGCACAAAGCCCACCCACCTCTCTGAACCAGTGAAAACTGAAAAAATGGGGCGAATGCCATAGAAATCGGGAAAATTGGGGCGAATGCCATGGAAATCTGGAAAATCGGGGGTGAATTTCATGTTTCTTGTTTTGTGCGCCCTTTTTTTGGTGGGCTAATGTTAAATAATTAATTATTTTTAAAATATTTTTTGGGCTAACTTTATTAAACTATAAAAAATGGGTTTTATATAAAAAATTCGCCCTAATAAAATTTAAAATCCCTTAAAATTCGCCTTTGGGCTAAAATTCGCCCCTAAAATTATCCCCGACGACCTAAGCCAGCAAAAAGACATCAACACCAAATCCTAGAGCCCAAAGCTCAAATAGCATTTGGGTGCGGTGTCCAGGTGATTAAAAACAAAGGAACAGAAAATCACAGTGTAATCTTTTAGCACTCAATAGGTCTATATGATGTTGTTTAATGTTTTGATATTTAATAGCTGTGTTATTTAAGGGGCAGTGATCCACAAATTAAAACGATTTTGGCTAACCCGATTATGAATTGATTTCAGTTAACGTCCTTTAACAATTCATTATTTAAATAGGGGATGCCATGTCTTCTGGAATTAAACAAATTGATAGCATGTTTAAGATGAGAAAATCTTAAGCAGAGAAAGTTTCCTAATTGATAACAATAATTGTAAAGTAGTGTTTAAAATAGATGGAAGGCTGGCCTGAGTGATGATAATGTAATCAAAAAGGCTTTCAATATCTCTTCTATGATACTCTGTAGAAATTAGAAAACAATTAATCAGTCATCCTCCTCAAGCAATCAAGCATGCAAAACATACTAACTATGATGAAGCTTTGCCCAGCTTTATCAATATCAAAACAAAACACACTGAATAACTTATATTAAATTTCATAAACAGTGAGACAACTGGTACTCAAAAAGTATTCAAGTTCCCATGGTTGCTAAAGCAATGTATAGAATTGTATGAAAGGCTTAGAAGAGACATTGAGTTCAGAACCAATCAAATAACCATCTTGAAAGAGATCGTTAAGTGGACATTGAGCTTTGGAGATCGTTAATTCTTGGAACTTTCATACTTGGTGAAAATTAGAGACGTGAAATCAACTTCACTGTCATGCATCCAACATCCAACATCCAACCAATTTTAAGAGCCAATTCAAACATATACATATAAAGGATTTTATTTTCAGAGAATTAAAAACGCAAACTTCTACATAACTGCAACTGAAATGGAAGAATCTGTGGTGCATTGCTCTCAAACTTGGATTCTCCAGTGACTGCAATTACATGTGAAGCACACACTAGAGAAACCTTCGCAAACAAGCAGTTATTTTGATCTCTCTTGGAGAAGGTTAAACTTGTGAATAAGAGCGGAGAAATTTGTAAAACTTGTGCCAAAAACAAGTTGATCCTCTAAAGTACATAAATTAATGGAAACTCTGGTTTGAAAATTCGGTTCGGAGCTGTGATTTAGACCCCATACAATTTGGCTGCTACATACCGCTAGGCAAGTTCCTGCTGATGTAATAACAAATGCACTGTACATGCGACATGAAGGCAGTCAAGAAACAAACCAGCAAGCTCACATATTTGACAGAAGTCGTGAAGACGCCCGTAAATCGATTCAACCGTCATTTATTTAAACATCAAGAATTGGTTGAGATGAAACATTTTTTGATCAAACGGTGTAAAACTATTGAATCGTCTAACATTTCATCGGACGTTGCAGACTTGTACACCCTGGCACTTAGAAAAAAAAAAATTTCAAATAAGACGCCTTACGACGTAAATATTTCTTAATAATGGTAATAATAAGGAGGAGGTTCAATGATATTATTTTTAGTTTTTATATTTTTAATTAAAAAAATTAATGTATAATATCCTATAAATTTAGTATAGAGAGAATTACATGGATTTAATTTGTAGAATTTTTTAATTGTAGGATTCTTTATACAGTTTATTATGGGGAGATGTTATACTGTCTATAAATGAGTGTAAATATTTAAATATAGTGCTTGTAAATGAGTGTAAATATTTAAATATATCCATCTTAACTTTGGATCTATCAAGCTTCAAAGAGATCAAATCTCTTAAAGTGCATTTTTCTTTTTTCAGTGCAAAACTTAAGAAAAGATTTACAGCTTAAAATATTTGATTCCTCTAAGCACTTAATAGATACAGAAGCACTTAATAGATACAGAATCATATTTAAATTGGTTATAATTTTAACACAGTTTAATAACTTAACCTAACTTGAATTTAAGTCTTTTGTTGTTTTTTATGAGACTAAGATTCAAGTTTCCTATAACTATTAAAATAACTCAAAAGTGGTCAAAATAAGTGAAAAGATAAAGATAATAGTAATTATTTCTTATTTTTATTTTATAGGAGGCCTTTTCCAAATCCGAATCTGTGATTATTTGATAAAATGGATTGTTTACCGATTTTGATGTATTTGAATTATTTACAAGTTCACATTAACAATGAAAGAGCTCAATCTTGAAACATTATTTATTATAGAGTATCTATTCAAAGCCACCTTGGTGATCCCACCTAATTTTAAAAACAATAACAATAAAAATGTATTTGATTGGTAATCAATTTAATTGTAACCAAGTTCTTTAATAGGTTTTATTATAAATATTTTTTAATAAAAAATATAATTGTAATCATTAATTCGATTTGTGAAACTGTTTCAAATTAAAAATGTAATTAAATTCTTTAAAATTATACTTGTTTTCAAAATTAAATTAAATAAATAGTTGATGTTCCCCAGGAAAAAACTCAAACACTCACACAAAAACTGCAAAAATCTACATTCTAAAACAAAATAAACCTTCTAACATCCACTTCCAATCTCAATGAAATCGTGACGCAAATGCCCAACAAGAAGTGGAAAAGCAGCACTGCCATTTATGTTAAAATGGTACGATCATTTGGTCTGAGTCAAAATCTTCGTCTCTTCTGGTCAAATCAAAATCTTCATCCTCACACTCTATGCTAGACCACCCTCCACTAATTATTTCTCAGTTTGTAGCAGCCATAGCAAGAAGCTATTAATTCAGAAATCTACCAACACCCATAGTTTAGATTTAGCATGTCAGTCCCAGTACCTAGACCTCTGCAAATCATCTTTCATCTCTCTTGGTTGTCAATTCTGTTTTAGTGAAATAGGTGATGCAAATATGGGAGGGCTAGTATTTCATGTGCATTACACTAACTTTGGACTTTGGATTAAGAGGTTTATTTTTTACAAATTCCAAAAATATTTTGAAATCTGACGGACAAAAACAGAAAAATACTAGGTATTCTAATAAAAATCTAAAATTTAACACATTATTTTTCCATTGATCTCTTGTTCTATCTTCTGGTTCAATTTTATGGATGTAAATTCCTTTTTGGTTTTGAAATTTACCTCCGCTCACCTTTTCCGAACTAACATCTAACTTTACAAAAACTTTATAATGGCATGTACCATATTAAAAAATGCACTTTTGACTAGCCAATTTAGTCAGCGTTGGTGATATTTGCTTTCGTTATTCAGATTCCAACTGAACAGCTCCATCTGTAACCAAGAATCCATTTTATGATACATGTAATATTCCACCTATAGTATTTTTATATTACTAGTATAGATTTATACTATCAAGCTATACTAAAAACTTACCAGGAGCAATGTAACCATGAGTACCTAAAAAATCTGCTGCAGTATCCCCTCCTGTGTTGCCAGCTTGAAGAACTTTTGCAACACCAAAATCAGCAATCTTGGCCTCATAAAATTGATCCAACAAAATATTGGTAGAATTGACATCTCTATGAATGATTGCAGGGGAGCAATCATGATGAAGGTATGATAATCCTTGAGCTGCCCCTAATGCAATCCTATATCGCCTTGGCCAATCCAAATCATTATTTCTCCGCAAAGCTTCAGACAGGTTCCCATTAGGCATGTATTCATAGACCAACACATTTGAATGCCTGTTGGACAGATAAAAATAAAGCTTCACTATGTTTTGTGGCGAATGGTTCCCATAGTTTCAACTTCTACCTTGGGTAATCGATGAGCCTTGTCATATTTGTTATTCTTCTTCTTCTTATGTTTTTCCATATCGATATCATCCATATCCATTTTGGTGGTTTTCCACAGGTGTTTCACTGCCACAGTTCCATTGTTGGGTAGGTTAGCGCGATAAACCTTTCCGGATGCCCCTCTTCCAATTAAATTATCATCGTTTTTTAGTAATAAAACCCCATAAAGCTCTTCTGGATTGAAGCTCAAATTATGAAAAACTGTGATTTTCCATGATAATTTTTCCTCTTTCTCCATCTTATTCACGTTTCGACGAACATAACGCCGGAGAAGTATCAGTCCAACGACCAATATTAACACGGCTGCACCTACAATAAAACCTGCTGCCAATTTTATTCTTCTGTCTTTCTTGTGAGAATGGGAAGAAGCCGAGAAAACCCAAATAGTATAATATCTATTGTAGCTTTCAACACAGAGCCCTGGATTTACCAAAAAGCTTTCCCTGTTTCTGACAATGATGAGCGAGTTGGGAATGATGTCGTTTAATTGATTTTTGGATAAATCAATAAAATTCAGGGTCAATGCACTGAGACTGTTGGGAATGGAACCAGAGAGCTCGTTATTTGAAAGTTTCAAAGAATTCAAACCATCAATATATCCCAAAGAGTCTGGAATTGCTCCATCTAGACGGTTTCTCACAAGATTTATAACGATTAAAGATTTGCAGGAGCCAATTTCACTTGGAATGTTTCCCGCCAGCATATTTTCTTGCAAATATAATCCAGTCAACTGACTCAAGCTTCTGATTTCCTTTAGTATTTTACTTGTAAAATTATTGTTTTCTGCATTAATCCTGAATAAGAGCAGCGCTAAGCCGATCTCTCGCACCAAGCTGTCGGAGAATTGGTTGTTTTTAATGAACAAGAATGATAGATTCTTTGCATTTCCGATATCGACACTCATTTCTCCCACAAAATTATTAAATATCAGATCAATAATATTGACATTGGGCAAACCCCAGATTCCCCTGGGAACTGTACCATTGAGTCCATTGTTATTGACTCTGAAATGTATCAACCTTTGGAAAGCATCGTATGAGATAGGAAATTCTCCCATGAAATAGTTTTCAAGAATAAGAAAATACTACAGGTTTCCCCCTTTGCAGACATGCTTGGGCAACGAGCCATTCAGCCGATTTTGTGAGGTGTCCAGCATGTTGAATTTGGACAGGCTACAAAGCTTCTGCGGTAATTGGCCTGTAATATTATTCTCATATATCGACAAACCTTCCAGAAGCGGAAATTCCCCAATGCTCTTGGGAATTTGTCCCGAAAGATTGTTGCTGTAGAGCTTCAAGTATGAAAAATTATTCAAATTCCAGAGCTCTGGTGGAATGCTGCCGGTAAGGTTGTTGCACGACACGTCCAAGTTCCGTAGTAACGATATATCACCCAATTCGCGAGGAATAGTCCCGCTAAAATAGTTGTACGAGAGCTCCAGTTGATAGAGCTTCTTCAGGTTTGAGATTTCCTTGGGAATGGATCCATTCAAGCTATTGTTGGAGAGATCCAAGAGGCATAGCTCTGTGAAATTAAAAATGAAAAGGGGGATTTCTCCTATAAAATTGCAGGTGGCCAAGTAGAAGGTGTTGAGTTTCTTCAAACTCATGAGTTCCTGGGGATTTGTGCCAGGAGCAAAGGGATTTTGTGCAAGGTGGAGGGAGGTGAGCTCTGGTAAATTTCCCAGAGAAGGAGGGACTTTCCCAGCGAAGTTGTTGGTCGAGAGGTCGAGTATATTCAAAGAATTTAGTCCAGAGAGGTCTGGAAAAGTGCTAGACAAAGAATTTGTGTTGAGGTTGAGGGATTGGAGGTTGTTGCAATTCGTGAGGGGTAGTGAGAGAATCCCATACAAGTTTATTGAAACCCAAATGACACTTTTCCAAGCTCTGCAGATTACATAGGCTGGAATAAAGAGGGTCATTAAGAGATTTGTCTTCGAGTGCGATTTCAATAACCATACATGTAGAATTGTCACAGGTGATTCCATCCCAATTGCAAGGCGCATTGACAGAGCCTATCGTCCAGTCGTCCAATGCATTGTGGGATCATTCTTGAAGCTTTCCTTCATTTGCAGGAGGATTTGAGCTACTTGAGGAAGAGCGTGGCACCATGGATTAACAATAAATGATGTCAAGCTCCATGCACAAACCAGCCATTTCATCTTTGAAATCCAACCCGCGATGCTCTTAGTCTCCATCTTTTTTTCTCTCAAGTCAATAAAAATAGTGTGTTAAGCTCTGACAAGTTTGCTAGCTGCTGCTGAGATGGTCAAGAAACTAACCAGCAGGCTCACATATTTGACATATTTGACAGAATTCGTGAAGGCACCCATAAATCGATTCAACCGTCATTCAGTTAAACATCAAGAATCGGTTGAGATGAAATAGTTTTTGATCAGACGGTGTAAAATTAATGAATCGTCTAACATTTCATTAGACGTTGCAGACTTGTACACCCTGGCACTTAGCAAATTTTTTTTCAAATAAGATGCCTTACGGTGTAAATATTGATGAAATAACCCATGTACCATATCACTCTCGGTTCTCATGATCACCCTCATTATCTTCCAGCTCGCATGGCATGATAACACTATTTTTCTCAAAAATATGTTTTGATCTAGGGTCATGTGTCAATACGAACCACCAATGCCTATCCAACACATCTAGGTAAAAAAACACATGGTTGCAGTGTTTGGGAAAACATAGGGCTCCTTAGCTTCATTCCACATCTTTTTAGAGTTGATACATATTAGCCTACTATCGCAATATTCCTTTACATTATTCTGATCAAAGTTGTCCCACCGCTTGCACCTAAAAATAACACATTGGAAAGAAGAGAAATCCACTTCAATGATCTCATGTATCTTTCTGACGTAACCTAACTTCCCTCGTACTAGGTTTTGATCACGGTGATTAGATCGACTAGTTTGATCGAACTCGACTTCCACTCCACAGTCTTGTGTGATGTTTCAAGAATCGGCATTTTCTGTGCAAAAATGGTGTCCATATGCCCACATAGATGGGAACAAATGCAGCTATTATAAAAAAGTTTAAAAAATCATAGTGTCATGTGTCTTTAATAACACAACAATTAAAATATGAAATATAGACGCCTTATAAGTTTCAAATTTACATATAAATTAAAAATATTATTACCAAGTTGTTGTACCCAATCCCTACATTTAGCACATCCTCTTCAGCATGTGGATAATGCCCGGTAGCACCGTATTTCTCTCTGACTTGGTCAGCAACCCAACTGTTGGGGCATATTTTTGGCATATTTTCTTTTAAATGATCGGGATAAGGCACAATTCTACCATTAAACCGTCTAAATTCTTTCCTGTCACTATCCCATTTCAACCTCTTTTGTTCGTACAATGCGACCCATGGTTGTGTCGCTTCAGAATTGTAAATAACGAATTTATTGATTGCTTCAATTTCTGCATTCGTTGATGAAATCAAACCAACATTATATAGTACTTAGAGATCAAAATATACATTATATTGAAGTTCAACATGAATATTAATTACTTTTTGTAAATTTGAAAAATTATAAGTCGCATACTCTTTATCAAGCGCTTTTTTCCACTTGTTTGGAGCAACTCCCCTTCTCTTTTGTCTTCATCCCTTTCATCGTCCTAAATCACCACACCTGGTCTATTTTCGATCTGCTTGATGTACTCACTGGCATAATAGAAAGACTCATACGATATGTACCCCTCTGCTACAGACCCCTCGGGTTTTTCCCTTTGTCAAACAAAACCTTTCAATTTCTTCATGTACCTATCTAATAAGAACATCCAATGACAAGAAACCACCCCAACTAATTCAACCTCATCTACTAGGTGGATTAGAAGATGAACCTGTAAGTCCATGAAACTCATTGGCAGTTCCTTCTCAAGCATACAAACAATCTCAACTATCTCTTGACGCCACCGTGGAATGCTAGCCACATGAATCTCTTTTGACGTGATCCAATGTACAAATGCAGATAATTTAGATATGGCACATCCTAGGTCTTGAAGGAATTCATGTTTCACACACCCACGCATGAACAAAGGATAATGACACTGCAAAGTTATCAACACATGCAATACAAAATTAGTTATGTTTTATGATCCCCGCATGGGATAAAATTTATTAATATAACAAAGAATAAAATCATGATTTTGACATTATACATACTCTTAGAAGATTCAAATGGTCATGCGATTTCAACCCCAACAAATGGTCATCCATGGTGAAGCAGCGTCGTAGTGAAGACCCGTATGAAGTTGTCACCCTCACACCCATTATAACTTCCTTTGCCAAATAAATATCATCTTTTTTTAAAATCCATGGGACATCACCTTCTTTGAAAAACCATGAATTAGAGGGACCAACGCCTACCTCTAATCTCGTACTTTCTAATCGTCTTGGCCAATGCTTCTTTTTAGTTTTTGAAGTAATAAGATCTTTCCTAACAGCCAATGTGTCACTTTGATTCGATGATGTGTGCCTCCATAAAGAAGATGAAACATTTTTAAATATATGCATGCGATCTAATAAGTGGGTAATATTAAGATGCTCCCAATATGGGAGGTTATAAAAGATAGATTTCCTTTTCATCCCAATGGGAAATTTCTCAACATAGGCGTCGAAGAAATCTGGATCATCGAACATAGGCTCCCCATTTGAATCGAACATTTCTATGAAATCCTTCTCCTTCTCTCTCTCATATGCTCTAAGCCATTCAGTTGGTGTCATTATTGGAGACCTTTGGGTTCTCTCTTGTTTACCATTGAAAGTGGATGTTGCTCTTCTGTAAGGGTGTTATTCTGGTAGGAATACCCTGGAGCAATCATACACTGGATTTCGTAGGTCCTTGGACCATCTAGCTTTCAGAGAAGGTCCATAACATTTACATCCAAAATACCCTTTTGTTACAAGACCTGCAAGATTATATTTGTATACATTAATTAATATGCATGGCACGTTAAATAATATCATGAATATCAGAACAAATATTACAACGAATCAAATAACTAATATGTGAAAGAATATTGTTACGTATATAAAAAAATCAATAAATTAAACATGTAATTTACCAGAGCAAACTCCTAAGCATGGATAATCATGTGTCATGTAATCACATATGTCATACAACGTAAAAATCCTCTCTGTTGCGACGGGTCTTGGTACATCGTATACATTTATCCCATCCCATAATTCCTTGAATTCATCTACCAGTGGTTGTGAGTAGACATCCATATTCTTCACTTGTCTTCTACCAGTGACTATGAGAGCCAACATAAGATGTTCATTCTTCATGGACAACCATGGGGAGATATTTTTATTGATCACAACTACAGGCCAAACAAAATATTTGGTGTTCTAGAGGGAATATGGGTTGACGCCATCCATGGCTATGCTGAGTCGTAGACTTCGTACTTCATAATTGAATTTTTCGAGCCATGTATCCTCTATATGCTTCATGGCTATTGAATCAGTTGGGATTTGCATAACTCCCAATTCACTTCTGTGTGAGGCATGCCATCCCTGCAACATAGCTAATTCTTTACAACGAAAGAGCCTTTGAATCCTTGGGATTATAGGCTTGTGCCTCAATATCTTAAAAGGAGGATCAACACGTGATTTACCCTTCTTTTTTTTATTTATCATACCTTTCATGCCCACATTTCAAACACATCTCTTTGTCTGCATATTCTCCTCTATATAGAATACAATCATTTGGATATGCATGATATGATATGTACTCAACACCCAACATTTTCAACAATTTCTTTGCCTCTTTGCAGCTACTGGGCAATACATTATCACTCGGAAGAACCTTATCTTTGAATAACATGTAGTTGGTGATCATGGAAAAACATATTAATAAATGTACATTAATGTCGATATAATTATTAATGCTCATAAAATTTACCATTTGTATTGTACATTGCAGTGTACTGATTATATTTCAAATTTATATAAGAGAGTACTTTATGGTATCTTACCTCAAAATTTTCGAGAAACATGCATTCGACAAGCCAAACTTTGCTTTCAAGTTTTAAAGTAACATTGTTTTCCCCAACTGGGTAGACTTTGACTGACCGCCAGGTCCAAAGAGAGGGGTGGTGGAAGCAAATTTAAGGCTTTCGAAAAAGGTATCAGCGATATGAGAATCATCCCCTAGCTGATCGTCATTTTGGAATGCATATAACAAAATTGTCTCCATGGCGGTCATATCCCTTAAGTAATCATCCATACCAACCTCTATTTGATTGCCTCCATTGCCAACTTGTGACGAACTATTATTGTTGTAGTCATTCCTAATTGGTGAATCTGGACGTAGAGGGAATTGAATCAGTGGTTGATTCAACCATTATTGGTATCATTCCTCAATGATTTTTTCTCTTAATTCAATTTTCTCTCGATTTGACATTGTCATGGGGTGCAACGGAAGATGGTAGGTAGGTCGCTCATCATCACTAGAATCCTAATAATTTTTTAAAAAAATATTTGAACATGATTAGTACAAAATATATGATATCAATTAGCAACCACGTTGACAATATTGCATGATTATAAATTGGTTTGACATTGAAATAATTACATTAATCAATATACCAAACAATTATAATTATTACCATCATTGTCTCGGGATTGTGGCTAGAAGATGCAATATTGTTACAATTGGCAAGGTGAAGCGACTATCCATTTTCATATACCAAATGCATCTTGAAGTATGTAACTCTTGATAAGAGCTTCCGACATTTTGGAGTTGTTTGAATATTTTGTGCATTTGAACTCGATGTTGAATCTACATCATGAACGTGTAAATTTGTATACATTATAAATTTAATTATGTTGTGCATGATTGACATGGATAAAAAACATAAATTCAATTAGATAATGAAAATATAAATAAAATATGAAGTAAATATTACATCTCAAGATGGATATGGAGAACTCCCCGATGGACTTTGAGAAATATTATGGAACGAGCTGGATTTTGAAGAATTGTCCATTCGGTATAATTATGATATTTTCTCCTTGCATTTGAGAAAAATCAACAATAAATTTTGGTGCACACACCTAAAAGTAATTTCAGTGCCTTAAAAATGGACTTCTTGTGATCGGTGCTAATGTACAGATCACAGCCCCCATGCATTTTTGGTATTGTGCATTGGTGTTGTTTTATAAACAGATGCACCGGTGACGAATAACCGCAAATAAAAAAAGCGCAACTCTATTTTCTTTATGTGAAAAAAAAGCGGAAAATTGAAAAATGGGTGGAAAAATATTTTTGAAAATATAATTTCATAAAATATTTCTTTAAATACTAAACACTTTTCATTATTTCACTAATTTTGAAAAAAAAATCAACTAGAGATTTGCAGGAGACATAGCTGGAGCAAACAGAGCACGAGAGCACTGTGGAGCAGGGAAAAACGTTCGAACAGATTCAGACAATCAGAATTCCAAACCTTTGGTGATTCAAACCCTGTAGCATATAATTTCAAACAATCTCATGATTAAAGTTTATTGTTTTTTTACTTTTTCTGTAGTTTTTTTTACGCAGGAAAAGAAAAAAAATCAATTTTTTTTTTTTTTTTTTTTTTACTTTTTTCTGCAATTTTTTTACTTTTTCTGCAGTTTTTAGAAAAAAAAAAAAAAAAAACATTTTTTGGAAACAAACCCTAGATTCTTTTTGTTTTTCCCCTCCCTCTTTCTGTGATTTCAGAATTAGGACTTTATAATTTAGATTTATAGGGTTTGTATTGCTAAATATAGGCATAAGACATCCAACCCATGAGACGATTTGCATAGTCGGATCCCAATCCATTCCGGCCCTTCCGTGAAATTTAAAAAAAAAAAACAGATTTTTTTTCATCAGTGCACAGGTCATAACGTAGCGCACCGGTGTCGTTTTATAAACAGACGCACCGGTGTGGTGCTATTACATGATGCACCGGTGACGAATAACCGCAAATAAAAAAGGCGCAACTCTATTTTCTTTAAGTGAAAAAAAAACGATAAATTGAAAAATGGGCGGAAAAATATTTTTGAAAATCTAATTTCATAAAACATTTCTGTAAATACTAACTATTTTTGCAAAAAAATTCAGCCAGAGATTTGTAGGAGAAATACCTGGAGCAAACAGAGCATGAGAGCACTATGAAGCAAGGAAATATGTTTGAATAGAAGTATTCAGACAATAAAAATTCCAAACCTCTGGTGATTCAAACCCTCTAGCATAGAATTTCAAATGATCACGTGATTAAAGTTTATTGTTTTTTTTTACTTTTTTTGCAGTTTTTTTTACGCAGTTAAAGAAAAATATCAAATTTTATTGTTTTTTTTACTGTTTTGCAGTTTTCAGAAACAAAATTAAAAAAAAAAAAAATCCATTTTTTGAAACAAACCCTAGATTATTTTTGTTTTTTCCATTTCTTCTCCCTCTTTTTATGATTTCAGAATTAGGGCTTTTCAATTTTTATTTATAGGGTTTGTATCGCTAAAGATAGGCGTAAGACATCCAACCCACGGGACAACTTTCATATTCAGATCCCAATCCATGTCGGCCCTTCCGTGAAATTAAAAAACTAATAGATTTTTTTTTCATCAGTGCGCCCGGCATAACCTAGCACACTGGTGTGCTTTATTGTACATGCGCACCGTGAAACTACTATGTTAAAATAATAATAATAATAATAATAATAATAATAATAATAATTATCAGTATGCCATATGTAAAATATGTCGCTGCTGCGCTATTTCATTATGGCGCACTACTAACGTGTTGTTTCGCAAAAAAAAAAAAAAATCCATTTTAGAAACAAACCCTACATTCTTTTTGTTTCTGCCCTTTCTTCTCCCTCTTTCTGTGATTTCAGAATTAGGCCTTTTCATTGTGGATTTATAGGGTTTGTATTACTAAATATAGGCCTAAGACATCCGACCGACGAGACGACTTGCATAGTCGGATCACAATCCATGTCGACCCTTGCGTGAATTTAAAAAATATATATATATATTTTTGTTTTCATCGGTGCGCCCAGCGTAACCTAGAGCACGGGTACGTTGTATTGTACAAGTACACCGTGAAAGTACTGTGTTAAAAAATTAAAAAAAAAAAAAAATTATTGCTGCGCCATATGTAAAATATGGCACTGGTTTATGCTACAAAAACTAACACTCGATGATTTTTTTATTTTCTTTTTGTTAATTAGTGTGGTGGTTAACATGTAACGCACCAGTGCTCCTTGTTGACATTAAACACCGTACGGTCTATTATACGATTTTTGCAGCGCGTTTACAATACCTCCACACACCAACGTTAGTGCATACAGAATAAATGGCACACCGGTTTCTTGACATTTTTTTTACCTGAAAAGTTGACAATTTATTTATAAATATATTAATGAATGATATGGTACAGGTTTCAGATTGATAAAGAAATAAGTGACAAGAGATCAAGTAAAAAAACTACTGATAACACATCAATAAAAACAAAAAAGGCAAGTTCTTTGTAAATTCTTTACAAAAAATATTATTTTTGAACTATATGTAAGTTTAACTAATATGTATTGTTTACTGTGTATCATGCAAAGCCACAAAATGACAAACCTCAATAAGATTATTTCTAATCTAGGACCAGAAGAGCGTAAAATATTGATGGAAAAATTGCAAAATGATGAATCAGGTGAATGAAAAATTACTATCGATCCAATATGAGTTTCTTTTTTTAATTTTCATTAATAATATACTTAAAATTATTAGATAACATGTGTCAAACAATCTATTAATTCGCATTTGTTTGATGTTCTACAGGGACCAACAACTTAGAAAAAGGAATGTTGTTCTAAGAAAAGAAAAAAATAGAACATGCAAATGAAAATGAATTGCTCCTTAGCTCATCTGGAGTGGTGTTAGAGGTTAACGAAAGGGGGAAAAACTTTTACAAAATTTTGAGGGATCTAGTGGAACGAATGTATAAATGTTTTTTCCACTTACAATACAAAAACCAATCCAATGGTTCCAAGAACCAAATTTTATCTAAACTACAAGAAGAGTTTTTAGAGAATTGGTCAATGAGACATGTCAAACTTTTAAAAGCAAAAACATACAACAACAAAAAAGAAGGAATGAAAAAGTAATATTTCTTTAAATGTTTGTCTAGAATTATTTATAAATATCATTTTTTTTATATTTACTTTTCATATATCAATATAAAAATTAAATAGTTTATTGTCATGTTACATTTTTAGGAAGATTATGAAAATCTCAAAAGATGAACGAGCCGATATCAGAAATATGCCAGTAGGAATGTCCAAAAAGGTGTTCAAGGAGATGGTCAAAGAAATGGACAAAATTGCATCGCAGGAGGAGCCTTCTCAACAACAATGTGTTTCAAATGTAATATGTAATCATTGAATTTTTCGATCATTAGGTACAATAAATAAACAATTTAGTTGCATTAAATATTAATTTTCAAGTATTTTATTGCAGAAAAGAAAAGAAAATGGAACCTATTCAACACATAAAACAGGATGACAAGGAAGAAAAGGGTTGATATCTAAGTTTGTGAGTAATTGTTACTTCCTTATAACAACTTAACTAGATTTCAATTTTTTATTTTTTAAGTTGTTTTACAAAACTCATCATTGAATGTCTTCAAACAGGTGCTAACATACAAAGAAGAACCATCAGAGGAATTTATTGAAATTGGGTTAAATATGGGTGTGAGTATATGTTGGCATATCAGAAATTAATTGTGGAATTTGTAAGCATCTATCGATCTTGTTTTACTTAGCTCCATCTATAATTAATAGAACAAAAAATTGTTTTAAATTAAATATATGATTTGTTATGGGGCATAAAACTTATAGGAAACAAAGTATGGAACTGCGCCAACAGATGAAATCTTGAAAGATGGCATGTTACATGGTTTTGAAAGAATGTGTATAGTTTATGAGTCAATTGTTTCAATGGTACGTCATTTCTTTTCGATTTACATTGATATATATTATTTAATATTGCAATTTTCATTATTCTCACCAATTTATATACACTCATTACAGTTTATTTTTATGTTTATAGATGGAAAGTGAAGAAGAAGAAAATAATCAACACAATGAACAAAACATTCCTGAAAATAACCCAAGTCATGGAAGTAGTTCTAGCAGTGACAACAATTCAAGCAAAGAATGATGATCATCCAAACAAAGCAAGACATTGTATTTTTTGAAATGTTATCGTGTGAAATCAGAAATTTTATTTAATGTAATGGACATAGTGTCCCAATTGAAAGACAAAGGGATACCAATAACTGTCCCATTTTGTATGACAAAGACTGTTTCATATATATATATATATATATATATATATATATATATATATATATATATATATATATATATATATATATATATAATTTGTTTTAATTTATTCTATTGCGTTCTCCATTGTCGTTCTCAAATGCACTAATAAAAAATTAATTCATATCAATACTGTTATAAGATATATATGTGTCAACTTTTGATGAATAATGAATTTTAAAAAATCACAATAATTATGATATGATATAACAAATTAATCCAAAATCACATTCAAATGCATTAATAAAAATTTAATTGTCGTTCTCAAATGCACTAATAAAAATTTAATTCATATCAATATTGTTATAAGATATATATGTGTCGACTTTTGATGAATAATGAATTTTAAAAAATCACAATAATTATGATATGATATAACAAATTAATCCAAAATCACATTCAAATGCATTAATAAAAATTTAATTAATATGAATATTGTTATAAGATGTGTTGAATTTTGATGAATAATGAACTTAAAACAATCACAATAATTGCACTGTCACAGGTCAATGTTTCTAAAAATTAAATGAAAACTAGTGCGTGTCAGTTACTATACACCGATGCGTTTGTATTGTGAAGCACACCGGTGCGTGTATACGACCTATTGCACCGCACAACTACCAAAACCAATTAAAAATATCGATGCGTTTTTGCAGTACGGTGCACCGGTGCGTTTATGTGTCTATACGCACCGGTGTCATTGTACGACCTATGGGCACTGCACAAATATCAATACCAATTATAAATCTCGGTGTGTTTGTGTGATACTGCGCACCAGGGCATTTATGTGTCTATACGCACCGGTGTGTTTGTATGACCTATGGGCATCGCACGAATACCGATACCAATTATAAATCTCAGTGCATTTGTGTGATACTGCGCACCGGTGTGTTGATATGACCTATGGGCACCGCACAAATCCCAAGACCAATTAGAACGGTCTCGTGTGTTGTATCACCAACACTACGCCTAGTGCGGTTTTATACCTTAACGGTCTAGTGCATTCTCCTTCAACCGCCCCGGGGCACCTTCTACATGTACGCACCAGTGCGTTAAATCCACAGTAGCACATCAATGAAAAAAAACATCCGTAATAACCTCTAGCTGCCCATTTTTTTAGTTGTGTTGAATTTTTGTTAAAAGCTCCGCTAAAACCTCCTTAACCATAAACGGATGTTGTAGCAAATATTTTTTTGACAATTTTAGGTAATTTTATAACACTAAAAACCTCCTTTATAACCTCCACTAAAAGGTCTTTTTCTTATAGTAACACATTCTATTTCTTAATAAAGAATACATAATAATATTCCCAAAATTTAGCTCCCCACACAAGGAAACATCTTTTGTCTAATCTCTCACTAAATAACGACTCCCTCCAAAAAAATGTGCATATACCTTCCCATTCCTCTACATAAATAGAGTAAGATAAAACTAGATTCAAATGTAAAAATACTAGTGTCACAAAATAAGTGAAAAATAAAATATACCCATATCAACTTATAAACTAATTTTCACTCACTTTCTTTTTTCCCACATACTACACACTACAAATAAGACATATCTAGTTCCTTTATCAAGTTTGATCCATTCAGTACAATTCCTACAACATAATTAGTATCATAACATATAAAAAAAATTAGCTACTTTCTAACAGCGTTATTATATCAAAACATGAATCATAACATATTATTAAAAGAAATCACTCACTAAATCATCAACAATAACCATCAATAAAAAAAAAAAATTTAAAAATCATTAAAAAAAACATATCAATAATCATTAAAAAAAATAATAATAATAATTCCAACACATTATTTCTCATTCAACAACATTGTAATCATATTCATCATATATAATTAATTAACATTAATAAATTCAATGAAAAAACCATAATACTAAAAACATTATAATCACCATAATTAAATAAAACAACCATAAAACTAAAAACATTATAATCACCATAAATAAATAAAAACACCAATGCCAAACACATCATTTTGTTTTCAAACACATTAACAAAAAAACTTAACTCTACTATGTTAGTAGATGTATTTAACTAAAGATGGTATAAAAAAAAAAGGTAGGAGCACTTCCCTGTGGTGCCTAGATTTGACCAAACTTATTTCCAAGTTAATGGCAAAGATGAACCGTAATCGTTGTCCTGTAGTTACTAACACTCGATTTAAGTGGTTGGAAGATAAAGCTGGTTACCCGATGATTTGCATATAATTTTAGTCTTTGTTCAATGAGAATAATAAATATCTATGCCTTGAAGGTTCTTTTTAGCACCTTAATTATTAAAATCATTTATATTTTATTTAATATGTTAATGAGGATGATGAATATATTTAAATACTTTTGAAGTATTTTAAAATTATGATCATTATAATTTTAAATATACAAATAAATTTATTTTTTAAGAAACTTTTATTATGTAAAAATTATATAATTTAAATTATTTTTTATTTTTATTTAAAATTTTAAATGTTAAGTATGTATAGTTTAATTGATAATCACTTTGTTATAAAGTAATATATAAAGCATAACTTTATTATGAAGTAACATGTCAAACATGAAATTCAAGATTCAAATCTGTGAATTAAATATTAAAATAAAAACTTAAAAAAAAAAAAAAAACTTATACATATACTTAAATATATATATGGCAACCTTTAAAATAGATATATAATTACAAATAAAATAATATAAAAAACAACAACAATAACTAAATTAATATATAAAATAAATCATCTACAAATTCTATATATATATATATATATATATATATATATATATATATATATATATATATATATTCATTAAAACTCTAACTCACATGCCAACACTTTCTTGTATTTGAGAAAAAAAAACACCAAGCAATCAAAAACACTATTTCACCTTCACAAACTTTTATATATATATATATATATATACTCGCTCCAAAATGATTCTTTAAAACTCCAACCCACATGCCAACTCTTTCTTGCATTGGAGAAGAAAAAAAACAGAAGCCAATCAAAAACACTATTTCACCCTCACAATATATATATACTCACTCCAAATTGATATATATATATATATATAAATAAAATATTGCAGTAACAATGTTAAATAAAATATTTCAATTTAATTATATATAAGTTATATAAAACAAATGAAAAAATAAATAAATTATCTTGGTAAACATATTTTAAAACATTTCAAAATAATGTTTTTATTCTTGAAATTTTAAATGTAAGCTGTGTAATTTATAGAGTACAAGTTTCAAAATGGTAACAATGAAATATAAAATGGTAACAATGAAGTTGCCTTGAGACAAAATTGAGCAAGAAAGAAATGAAAGAAAAGGTAAAACACTAAAAAAATGGAAAGATAAAGCACCAACGTCCACTCATTATGTTGTGGCACATTGCAACATTGGAGTAACTGAAGACTTATTCAATGCTTCACTTGCTTAATGGAAAGATGTTTGGTTTCTTGATTCAGGAGTAACTTGCCACATGAATTTTAGGAAAATTTTCTTTGAAGAATTCATTGATAATGTTGATGGAGCAATATACTTTGCACATAAGTCGGAACTCAAGCCATCAAGTCTTGGCCTCATCGAAATATAAAATAGTAACAATGAAATATATATATATATATATATATATATATATATATATATATATATGAAATGATTATTTTCAAGATTATTTTTCCAGTTAATTTGAATCAAAATCGACTATTTTTTTGGTTAATTTTAATTAAATTCAAGAGAGATTTTAAAAAACTTGAATTTAAATTGTTTAATCTACATAATCCAAGTACTCTACAAAATTTTAAAAGCTCTAAATCTATTTATATATATGAAAAATTATATATATATATATATATATATATATATATATATATATATATATATATATATATATAACATTAAATCAAGAAATTTAATAAGATAGTAAATATTTTTTATAAATTTTTCATTTAAAAAAAATAATATAAAAAATTTAATCCCTCTACATAAATATTACATGAATATTAATACTTGATAAATGTGTAATTATTAAAATAAATTTATACTAATTTGAATCAATGATTGAAAAAACCTAAAAACACTGTACACTGTATGAACGAACACCATAACATAATGTTCAGCCATTCATTTTGAGCTGAATGGCAGATTATTCTGAATGCTTAAAAACCCTAACCTATTTATATATGTGTTTTTTTTTATTCTGTAATACTGGTGTGGATCATTATATGTGAAAGATCTGTAAGGGTGTGGATAATGATATTCCTCTCACCCGCTACGGTTGCAAGGAAAAGCAATGTTGTTGATGGGAGGTGAAGTTGGTGGACACTTAGAAAGTCGGCCCCGTTGTGCATGGAGGATAGGTGCTGCTGCCACTCTTGTGGGCGCTGGCGAGGGATCCGTGTTGCCATAATCTCCACGCATAAACATTTCATCCTCTGCTTCCACGTTCTTATGGTTCTGCATCAAGCTGTTCATGTCATTAATGGCTTCTGAAGGTAACGTGAGAAACAGTAGTGCCATGACAGTTATGACTAGCAGCATCGACCCGCTCGGCCTGGAGCCGTCCATGATTTTCATTGTCAGAGAGAGAGAGAGACCGTTTTGCACGTAGGTTGTGATTTGTTCGCTGCGTTTGGGAATGGAATAATATACATACAACACGCCAACCAAATGTTCAACCACTCCAGAAGGTCTGCCATGTTCTTTGTGTGATTCAGATTGCCTGCCCAGCTTCAAATCGGGCAGGAAAGCGGCCATGGGTAGCGGTGGCATGAAGCATCGAATTAATCTTTCTTTAACAACCACCAATATGGTGGGTGGGTAATTGTAATTAGCATCTGATAATCTGAAGGGGCAGTATTAATGGGGAATCAAATTTAGACAAATGAGAATATGCCACTGTTTTATTTAGAATTGCTATAATAAACTGAAGCATCACAAAGGGAACCTGGGACAAATACCACAATCAAGACACCTACACCATCACATTAATTAAATCTTAATTTATAATAGCACAATCACATTAATTAATAAATGCTTATTACATGCACAATTCCATTAATTAAAGTTAAAGTGATTGAAGAAAGCTAATAAACATATTTCATATTAATATTGATATTCTTAAATATATAATACTATTATTATTATTATTATTTATTATATATTAAAAACTAATATTCTTGTATTTCAATTATAATTAATAATAATAATTAAATTAAATTTTAATTAATTAATGTTAGATATAAGATTTTTGTGATTTATAATATAGATAAATGTTTTACTGATTAAATCACATCATTAATATTTGGTCATCCTAATTTTAATCTTAATCTTAATCTAAATCTTAATCCTAATAATTAATTCAAAAAAATAATTTATTATTATTATTAAATAACCCTTCTTCATTATTATTATTATTATTAAATAACCCTTTATCTTTATTATTATTATTATTATTATTATTATTATTATTAATTAATTAACATAAAATTTAATTAATTAATTAAAAATTAAAAAATGATTATTATTATATTTTATATAAACATATAAATATGTTTTTTTTATAATTCTTATCTTTTACTGTTAAAAATAATAACAAAAAATATTGTTAATTAATTATTACCACCATAGATCCATCTTAACTAGGGATCTATCAAGCGCCCAGGGTGGAAACCTATTTTTTTAGTGCAAAACTTGAGGAAAGGTTTGCACCTCAGGAAATTTGATCCCTCTCGGCTCTTGAAAGATGCGGAGTTAAGATCTACGCTGGTTTCACTCGTGTGCAACCAAAGAAAATATAACAAGATATGAATTTTTTTATCAATAATATGTAAATATATCTAATATTAATATAATCATTTTAAATAGGTTAAATATGTCTAAGATTAGCCTTGTCATTTTAATTTTGAATTTTCTTAGTTACCTCAGTTTGCTGACATGATAAATATTGTTAATAACTTTAATGATAAAAAAGATAAATAAAAATTTTGAATGCAAAGTGACAATAATAGTGTTGAATGATAGAAAATGTGAATAATAAGAATGTTGTCAATTACAAATAGTCTTCATTGTGATCAATCTCAAACTATTTTCTTCTATTATTCTTATTGTCACCCTTGTTAGATTTGTCATATTTTCATATTGTAAACCATTTAAATATTTAGCTCAAGTTGTTGTAGTAAACATCATACCTTGTCTCTCTTGCTCTTCAATATTAATAGGTTGAATTACTATAACATAAAAATCAATGTACATTGTCAATAATTTTTTGTGCTTACAATGAAATAAATGTGCATTGTTAATCCAATCCCTTTAAAATTAATGTACCATCATACATCCAATTACATCAAATCAGAAATCAACATCTGCACTGAAATCAATGTATCTAGTGCAAGAAATATTCTTGCCTCTCTCTGATCTGAATGGATGTATTATTAAATGCTCTGCTAAGTCCCCCTTCAGAATATAAACATGCTTGCTTCTTATGTACATAAGATTTGTACTGAACAACAGGTAATTCCAAGAGTTTCTTTTAAGTGTATTTCTTACAATAATTCCATGAACAAATTTTAAAACATGAAATCATCAAACATTAAATGGAAAGATGCATCAAACAACAATACACAATCCCTTGTTGAAGGAGTTCACCCCTATTGAGCTACATCTCCTTGAATCATCTTTGAAGGCATGATCCATCTTTATTATGCTCAAAGTTTCAACATGAAGAGTACATCAAAGTGTTGAATTGAAATGGAAATCTTATCTTACAAAGAAACAACTCCTACAAAGTTTCTTTTACCTTTCACTTGTTGACCTACAGTTAATCATGCAACTATCAGCAACGCATCGGCATCTTGCATTAAGATCCCTTCTTCCATTTTGAAAGAGCGTCAACATGTACTAAAATATTGCAAGTACATAAACAATATTTTTCTCTAAAACACATAAAAAGAAAAGATGAGAAATTTCTACAACACTGATGCAAACATATGGAGGCTGAAAACCCCTACAAGATCATCTCCATCTCAAAATCCTCTAAGAATTGGTTCAACATGCTGGTTGTCCATAGCACCCATAGGCTTCACTTTGTTATAAAACCATACAAAATTGCTCAAATGGTTCTGAAACCTGCTCCAATTAACTCAGAATGGCCAAGAATGTCTATCTAGCCTCTTCTTGCTCTTCAATTGGTCTCCAGGTGAAGCAAATATAGCCTAACCCTCTGGTGGCCTTAAGCATCTTTAAACCTCAAGCTGGAAAAATCCCATCTAGAAGTGCTCCATTGCTTTTGAAACCTACACCATTGAGTCCAAAATGGCCAAGAACAGTTATCTAGCCTCTTCTTTCTCTTTGATTGGTCTCCAGATGAAGCAGTTATGGCCTAACCCTCTAGTGGCCCTAGGCATCCTTAAACTTCAAGCTGGAAAAATTCCATCTAGAAGTGCTCCATTGCTTCTGAAACCTACACCATTGAGTCCATAATGGCCAAGAATGGCTATCTAGCCTCTTCTTGCTCTTCAATTGGTCTCCAGGTGAAGCAGATATGGCCTAACCCTCTGGTGGCCCTAGGCATCCTTAAACTTCAAGATGGAAAAATATCATCTAGAAGTGCTCCATTTCTTCTAAAACCTACACTATTGAGTTTAGAATGCCCAAAAATGGTCATATAGCCTCTTTTTGCACCTGAATTTGTCGAAATCTCCAAAATTTATGGCATTTTCAATTTTCCCCACAATTTATGGCCTAAATTTAGCTAACTGGAGCTAAATTCGACTAACTAGAGTTAAACTGGCAGTTTCGCCGGATTTGGCGGACCGCCAATTTAATTTGGTTGAAGGTGAGCAACTAAACCCAGCAATTAAGCTCGACGCCGGAAAATGGTGTACGCTAGGGTTTCATCTGTTCTCTGCGTGAAGCCTGGTGATGCCGCTGCGCTTATTCACATGTTTGAGGCTCATGGGGTTCCATGGCCTGCGAAGTCTGTAACTGATAACACTCCAGGCAATGGATGCGGCCAAGATGGGGCGCTCTTTGCAGTGCTTCGATCAGATCGACATGACAGAATGCCCAAGGCACGAGACGGTTCACCGGATCTCTGCATTGTGAGGGTCCCTATGAACTGGGATAACCAAAAATCATACTTCTATCCCGGAAGCGGGGCTCCTTGTGCAGTTGCCGTTTGCTCTGCCACAACAGGAATAAATCCAGTCTGTATGGAGGGGAATGAGCCAGTAATCTCAAACCCTTGCATTTTTAATATTTATCTTGTTTGGACAGTCATGACCGCCATAGCTTTATGGTCGTCTAACTTTGTGGAGACACGATGGCTCGTTCCGGCTTTCAATTTTTTTAACCGTCGGCTCGTTTTTTCCCACGCCTCTTCCTGCAGATCATTGTGCTTCCACATGCAGAGGCAGTGTCACCGCCGATACTCTATCTTTCATTTTCAGAACTCCTGGAGCTACCTGGATCTGCCTGGAGCGCGCCCCTGGGAGCTCTTTTGGGCGGTAAGAACTGATAAACCCAATGTCCATTGGACTCTCACCACTTCTTCTCACCAGCCCAAGCTACAAGTTCAGGAAAAAGCAGATCACCAGAGTACAAGCTTCCTCTCGTCTCAGATTTGCAGAGGAAAGCAGAAGTCTGATCACTCTGCCTCATTTCAAATCCAGATCTTACTCCTTTCTGGCAAAACTCTGCTACAATGGGTGAGCTCTTCGGATCTAGTGCAGGACCTCAAGCAAATCCTGCAATATAAGCTGGGGATTCCCTATGCATCTCAACGACTCCTCCACGAAGGTAAACAACTTGAAGATCTTTACCCCCTTTCTTTTTACGGCATTAAGAGAAATGCTTCCATCATTTTTACCCTTCGTTTGCGAGGGGGAGCTGTTGGACAGTCATCTACAGCTGCGGCTTTTTCATACAAAGATGTTGTCCATGCTCAGATACCCAAGAAAACAGCTCCACCAGCTCAGGCTCCAAAACCCTTTTTGGTGGACAAACTGGAGGAAACCCCCACCGTTGAAATAATGCATCCAACGCTGGATGAGCAAATACAAAAGTTTACAGAGCATGCCATTATTTGCAGGTTTAATGGGCTACGGCCACACACAGCAGACCTCTACCAATGGATTCACTCTAACTGGACAAACAATTGCAAGGTTCTACTCTGCTCAAAGGGTTTCTTCATTGTAGTGTTTGCTTTCAGTGAGGACTACTAAAAAACATTAACTGGAGGCCCAAGGTGTTGGGGCTCAGCAGGGTTATTCCTCACCCCCTGGTTCCCAGATTTCGACCCCTCTACAGCAGTCATCACCAAGCTTCCCATCTAGGTCAGAATTCCTAATCTCCCGACGCATCTATGGCACTTTGCTGTATTCCAAGGGATCGGCAATACTCTAGGCCGCTTTCTGGCTACAGACCCCTCTAGAGGGGAAAATGGCATATACACCTTCGCCAGAATCTGTGCAGAAATAGACATGAGCAAAGGTCTACCTGATCATATTAACCTCAAAATTGGAGACTTCCATTGGACTCAGACCCTGGATTACGAGAACACAGCCTTCCGATGCCGGAATTGCCATCACACAGGGCACCTTCAGAGCTCTTGTCCCTCGATGCCTACCCAAAAGAAGAAAGCCAATCTTAAGCCGAAATCCAAAAGCTGGAAACCTCATGATCCTCCCCCCATGGATGATTTTGATTTCAGCTCAGAGGAAGAGGAAGGGGATGCGGAAGGAATGGACGCAAAGCCGGCACAGGATCCGCCTTCGGCTTGTCCTGAGGATTCTAATGTTCCACCAAACTCACAGAAAATAACTCATGAGTCCTCTCCCTCGGATTCAGACAAGGAGACCTCTCCGTCAGCCCCGCTCAGTTTGCAAATCATGCCAGCTCAGCAGAATCATCTTGGCTGGGTCAAAGTTGGTAAAAAGAAAGGAAAAAAATGCCGAATAGTTGATTCTACCCACGCGGGGTAGATTCCCTTGTTCAGCTCTTGTTTCTCTTTTTTTGTTACTTCTTGCTTAGCACTGCTCTCTTTTTGTTCTCACTTAGGGGCCGAGGTGGATAGTTTATCCTTTCCGGCAGCCCATTCTCTTGCTTCTCTTGGATGTAATTTCATATTGTACCATACGTTCTATTAATAGAATTAGTTTTACGGAGAAAAAAAAAAAAAAAAGCGCATTTAGCATTGATTAAGCGTTATTAACCCTTTAAACATGTGCTTAGTGCTAATTCGAATTAGCGCTTAACAAATGAGGTTTAAGGTTAATTAATGGAGGTTTGTGTTTTAATTAAACACGTTTAACACATTAAACTTTGTATTAAGGGTCAGCTCCACCCATTGGTTATGCGCTTAGGTCATGTGATTAGGGGTTGGCCCCCTCTCCCCCCGCCATAGAACTTTATACAACATAAATACATGTGCAATCCCATAGTGGTTAAGAACCATCGTGTGGTATGACGGTAGTGTAGGTGCATGTTGTGTGGGAGGTCATAGGGTTGAACCTTGGTGCCTCTGCCCGGACTTCAACCCAAAATTTTTACTCCAACATACAACCATGGGTGCACGTGGCAAGCCCGAACACGTGGCGGCCTCCGGGCTTGCCACGTGTCGCGACCTCATTGGTCCAACTCAATGACAACAAAAAATAATATGCAGACACTTGTCATCTGCTGAATGGTCCACCTATGTAAATATTCCTTTTTACTGACCAGACTATATGGATGCCTAGCCAACATCCTTGTCATCCCTACACAAAATTTGCGTGTTTAGTAAAGTGAACATATTGTGTTTCCGAGAGAATATGGAGTCCATTTTGTGCGAAACAAAATGCGTCGGATTTAGAACAACGACCACTACGTGATCGTTTAGGTTTCATGCCATTCCGAGAAATTTTATTTTTGAGCTAAAATTTGAGCTCTTGATCATACCTCCCCACTGAAATCTTTTGGTCTCCAAAATAACACATTCAGTTATCAAATTGAAGAAGTCAGAACTTAGAAATATCCCAAAACTTAATTGTGATGTAAAAATTTCAATTAGTGCCCTTCAAGCCCCAATCAAGGCACTTCACTTATCTTCCTCGTGAAGACATGTTGTCCTGATAAGAATTGAGCCATAATTCTTATCGATGTTTCAGAACAAACACTGACGAGTGGAATATGAATATTCTCTTAAAACTCATCTTTACATGGCTCCAAAAAAACAGTTCATCTTGAAGCTTCTCTCTTGAAGACAAACTTGACACCATCCTTGAGATCACAAATAAATCAAATTTCTTTGGTGTCTTCAAACTAAGCTTGTACATATAAGTACTTTGCTGAAAAAAAAATTCATGATGTTTGGCTTTGCCTACAAAACATATATGTCTTTAAACAATCTTAACAACAAGATTCATTTACACAAGTTTCAACACGAACACTTGTATCGGTGAATATGAGACAATTAGTAGAAAATTTCTGAACGAAAATTTGTACATTCGCAAAGCCCATAAACAGGTGGACCATTCAGCAGATACCAAGTGGTAGTGTCTTATATGCTAAGAATTTGGGTTACGTGGAAATTTTTGGTTGGTGTTGGGTTGGACCAATGAGGTCACGACATGTGGCAAGCCTTGAGGCCGCCACATGCCCCCCTAGCTGTATGGTGGAATAAAAATTTTTGTTTAAGTTTGAGTGGAGGCGTCGGGTTTCGACCCCGCAACCTCCCACTACACAGTGCTCCGCATTATCGTTCCGCCTGCCTAATGGTTCTTAACCATATGGCGCTCCACATTTATTTAACGTTTGAAATGGATTATGGTGGGGAAAGGTGGGGGCCAGCCCCCAGTCCATAAGATCACAATGCATAATCGACGGTGGAGCTAACGAATAAGCGTAGAGGTTTAAACCATTAACCCATGCTCTATTAACCTTAAACACGTTAATTAACGCCTAATGCTAATTTAAATTTGGATTAGTTTAGAGCGCGGGATTAGCTCTAAAACTGTGCTTAATTAGTGCTAAAATCCCACTTAACTTTAATGACGGATTAATATAGCGGACCCCCAATTTTGGTGGAAGACTTCCAGTTTAACTCCAGCTAAGTGCAGTTAGCCAGATTTAGTGGAGTTTTTCTAGGTGAATCTGGCAGAAGTCGTAAGTAAGGCAGAAAGAGGCTAGATGACCATTTTTTGGCATTTTGGACTCAATGGTGTAGGTTTCAGAAGAAATGGAGAACTTATAGATGGGATTTTTCTAGCTTGAAGTTTAAGGATGCCTAGGGCCACTAGAGGGTTAGGCCATATCTTCTTCACCTGGAGACCAGTTGAAGAGCTAGAAGAGGCTATGTAGCCATTATTGGCCATTCTGAGTTCATTGGAACAAGTTTCAGAACCATTTGAGCAATTATGGATGGGTTTCTAGCAAATTGAAGCCAATGGGTGCTATGGACAACCAGCGTGTTGAACCAGTTCTTGGAGGATTTTGAGATGGAGATGATCTTGCAAGGGTCTTTCAACCTCCATATGTTTGCAGCAGCATCTTTGCAGTAGTGTTGTAGCTATTTCTCATCTATTCTCTTTATGTGTTTTAGAGAAAAAGATTGTTTACGTACTTGCAGTGTTTTAGTACATGTTGATGCTCTTTCAAATTGGAATAAGGGATCTTGATGAAAGATGCCCTTGTGTTGTAGATAGTTGCATGCTTGACTATAGTTCAGCAAGTGCAAGGTAAAAGAAACTTTGTAGCAGTTGTTTCTTTGTAGGAGAAACTTACCATTTCAGTTCAGCACTTTGATGTAAACCTTGAGCATAATGATAATGAACCATGCCTTCAGAGCTGATTCAAGGAGATGTATCCTAGGAGGGGTGACCTTCTTCAAAAATGGATTGTGTATTGATGTTTGATGCATCGTTCCATTTAGTGTTTAATTATTTCATGTTTTAAAATTTGTTCATGGAATTACCGTAAGAAAGACACTTAAAATAAACTCTTGAAATAACCTATTGTTCAGTACAAATATTATGCACACCCCATCCATATATATCTATATCTCCCTCCATATCTCCTTGTTTGTCTCTTTATCTCAACACCCCCCCCCCCAAAACACACACACTCTCCCACACCATATCTATCAATATCTATGCCCCTCCCTCCCTCTATCCATCTCTCTCTTCTTCCCTCTCTTCACTTTCCATTTATATCTCTATCTTCCCCTTCTCTCCCTCTCCCCCACTTCTATCTCTCTTTCCTCTTGTTGTCATATCTCCCTCTCTCTTCATCTTCCTTATCACTCCCTCTCTCTCTCCACCTTTCTCTCTTTATGTCTTTCTTCTTATCTCCCTCTCTCTCCCCCTCTAACTCCATGTCTCTTTCCCTCCCTCTCTCCACTATGTCACATCCTCTCTCTTACTTTCTCTCTCTTCCTTCCTCTCTCTCTCTCTCTCTCTCTCTCTCTCTCTTTCTCTCTCTCTTCACCCTCCAACTCTATTACTATATCCCTCCCTCTCGCCTTCTCTCCCCCCTTCTCTCCATATCTCCTTCTGTGTCTCTTTATTTCACCCCAAACATACACACTCTCTCTATATCTCTCCCTTGTAACTCCCTCACTCTCTTCACTTCTCACTCTCTATGTCTTTCTTCTTCCCTGCCTTTGTCCCCCTCCAAATCCATCCCTCTCTCCTCTCTCCCTCCCTCTCTCCTTTGATCTCTCAAGTCCTCTCTCTCCTCCTATCTCTAGAATCCTCTCGCTTATCCTTCCTCTCTCTCCCTTTCTCTCCTACCCCCATCACTCTCCTCCTCTCTCTCAAATCGTCTCTCTCATCCTTCCTCTCTCTCATCTTTCATTTTCTCTTCTGTGAAGTATCTGACAGTTGAACAAATTCTAAGATCCATTTTCACTAGCACATAGCATTATCTGTGGTTTTTTGTCGGGGCATATTAGAGAAGGTTCCACTCACAGTGCACATTGCTTGTTGAAACAACAACCTGCTTTCAATAAAACAGAGAATTATCTCATGCTTCTTCTTTGTCTCTATTTTCATTTTTAAATACATTGGAGAATTCCATGTAGTTGTTGATTACACTTGCGGAGGATCTGTTTGGGTTTTTCATTGCAGGAAAGGTTACAACATCCTTATTACAGGGCAGTGAACATCGGATAAAGACCAAGAACAGAAACAAAAAACGAGAAAAACAAGATAGGAAAAGAGCTGAAACATGTTCTTAGGATGCATGCTAAGTGTTTTACATATACCACGAATCAAATGTATAAATACTGAAGTAACAGTTCTTGTATTTGCATTATTTTTACAGGACCTGTGATGGACTTAGACATGGACGTCAACCAATTCCTTGAAATCCTGTCAGAGCCCCCAACTTTGCATGAACCTGTAGTAATAATGGTTGAGGGTGAAAGGTTACAACTTGAAACTGAGGTCCATGAAAAAGCCATAGAGTCATATTTCTCATTCTGGATAGCCCAAGTAAAACAAATGTTGTGGAAAATTGAATTTCTAGAAACTGAAAACAAGAAGCTTCATTTAGAAATACACACCCTCTCTACCAGAGTTTCGGAGGTGGAATGGGATAACTTATCCCTTGATAATATATTACATGAAATCAAAGAGCATGAGAATCTCCATCCTCCAAATGACACATTTCATGTAGAAATTATTAACCTTAAAAGCAAGGAAGAAGAAATATGATCCCAATAGGCCACCTTCAAACAAGAAACTAAGACACACATCAATTCTTGGGCACAAGTGGTTCGTGAAAAGGATAAAACTACTACCCCTCTTGCAAAAATTGAGGAGATGGTGCAAGCAAACCCTGTGGAATAATGCACTATACGGGTGAGATAATTTAATCTTAAGGTGACAGGTCTCCCCTTACCTCACCCCTCTCTGGATCCTATCGAAGTTGGGGCTAGGTTGCTTCGGGATACCCTTAGCCTCCCCGATATAGCTATGGACAAAGCCTAGTTGGGCTACAACTTCACTATCTTCCTCAGGTTTCAAACTGCATCTGATCGACTTCGTGCCCTCAGGGATAAGCAGAAGTTGTTTTCTCTTCCCAGCAGGATTTTCTTGGATGATGACCTCACTCGAGCACAGGTTGTGGAACTTAAACAATCAAGAGAACAGGTTATGGAAACATGACATGAAGGGAAATGGGTAGTTATCAATAATCTTCGATCACTCATTCAGGACTCCTTCCCAGCTGGGTGGGAACCCTGAACTGGAGGTTTGAAATGATGGGCTCGCTTGGGGAGACGACAGGGTACAGGAATTTCTATCTTCTGTTGGAATGGCAATGGATCTTTCTGGTCATCACCGGGACTCTAATATGATGCTCTTGAATCAATAGACATCCTCGTCATGGTCGATACTCACTTGAGCCTTTTTCAACCTCTCCCAGATATTTTAGGTTACCATTTTTCTCAGTTTGCAGACAGGAGACGAAGAGCTCGGGAGGGGTCAGAGGATCAGGTGGAGTTTCTTGTTTAGCTAGTGACTCACTTTGGAACAGGGTATCTTTGGTAATTGAAGATGATTTTACCAGTTTTATGTGGATTCAGATTAGAGTCAAAGTCTCTCCTCTAAGGGACATCTACATTGCGTTTTGTTACTTTCCCCAAGCCACTTCATCATTTTCCATCCATAATGGCTCAAATGGGGACCCCTTTATAGACTTGTACTCCAGCATCACCCAGTACTCTGTTGTTGGGGAATTCATCCTCCTAGGTGACTTTAATGCTCGTACTAGAGATCTCCAAATCTCTCTCCACGATCGACCAGAGGATGTGTTTTGTACCCAGAGGATAGATCCAGATTCAGCAAGGCTTCACCGAATTTCAGATGATGCTTTGGGGGCCACTATAGTTTATGGTAAGTATATATTGCATTCGGGGGAATCACAGGAGTTGTTGATTTTAAATGGTCTCCCATGTTTCCAAAACTCCCACTTCTTCACATGTCGACCATATGGCGGGGGTGTGAGTGTAGTTGATTATGTCATTGCTAGCCAAAACTTGATCCCTTTTTTCGCATCTCTCGATCTCCCCCATTCCCATTGCTGATCATGCACTTTTTTCCTTCTATCTCCAGTTTTACCATTCCCTTCCACCCCATCCTTCTCCCCGATGCCCACCCCGAACCACCTTTCGATTTAACGAAGGAAACCTCGACATCTTCTCCTCTACCCTACGCAAGATGCTCCCATCGAAGACCCAATTCTCCTTTCTTGATTCTTCTTCCACTAAATACACATGTATTTCATCTGTCATTTGGGAAGCAACACTCAAATCCTTCCCCCACTCCACTCGTTCCAGTTCCATATCCCCAAAATTTGGATCTTTCCCTATGAACAAATTGTACGATGATGAATGCAAGACTCTACATTAAAAAATTCGATATGCTTTCACCCACTCTCAACCCCTCTACCCCGACCTCAAAGTTTTTTTATCGTTGTCTCCTCCGTCGTATGAAAATACTCTTTGTATCTCATAGAAGATGAGAACTTTATGCTCTCCTTTCCCACTTCCCTAAACAATTATGGAATATCATCCTTCCTCGATTCTCCCCTCTTCCATATGACCTCGACCCTACATCCATTTTCTCTCACACTTCCAACCTTTATGATATTCTAGCGCAAGCCCAAAATTCATGTTACCTCCCCACCCTCTTCTTGTTACCTATTCTCAGACAGATATATTAGAGAGGCCATTTGGGTGATGAACAACAGAAAAGCAGCTGATGAGGAAGGTCACCAAGTAGATTTATTTAAGCACGGTTTCCATGCTTTGGTTAGCTACTTGGTAGATCTCTTAAACCATGTAGTCCATGAAGGTTTTCCACGGCATGATCACACCAAATCATCCATCTGATCCAAAAATAAGGCTCAAGCTCAAATCCCAATAACTACATAATGATCATGTTGGGCCACACGTTATTGAAGTTGTATGCTATTTTTCTACATAGGAAGGTCTCTAGTGACCTTGAGAAGAGACAACTTAGAGATAGGGGACAAGCAAGTTTTCAACTGGCTCATCAGACCATTGACCACATCTTCACCCTCTGCACTGTGATTGAGGAGGCACGACGCCGCTCTTCGAAATTCTAATGTTGTTGCGTAGATTTTCGAAAAGCTTTTGACTCTGTTTTGAGGGAAGCCTTACACCAGAGACTCCTATTGACATCTATTACCCTATATGAGTCCGTCCATGGTCTTCTTCGCATGGCTCATGGGATGTCTGATTTTATCTGAAGCACTGTTGGGGTTAACCAGGGTTGTCCACTATCCCCTACCCTATTTGGGATCTATATTAACGAGTTGGAGGAATTTCTACATGAGCATATCTAGGACATTGATGGTTTCCTTATTCACCAAATTCTGATATCTATTATACTCTTTACTGACAATGTGGTCCTCCTCTCCTCATCTACAGAAGGATTATAGAGGCAATTGGATGCCTTAGCGCTGTTTTGCAATCTTCGACAGTTGACTATCAACCTCAGTAAAACCAATGTTATGATATCAAATGGGGTGAAGAAAACTTCAGACCTTCACTTCCTATTCAGAGGGGAGGAGGTTGAGATCACTAGCACGTTCACTTAACTGGGGGTGAAATTCTCAAGTCCCCGCTTCATTTTGCGACCAGTGCTTCAGCCTCATATTAATAAAGGATATGGATCCTTATCCCTTCTCAAGAGACAGTGCTTTCAAGATCACTTTGAGGACATCTCGTCTAAGATAAGCTAAAAGTACACCTTGGTCCATCTCACTGTTCTATATGGCTCAGAGATTTGGGGACCATCTTTACTTGAGTCGGACTGGGATTCACCTGAGAGAGTCCAAACTCTTCTTCTCCACCGCATTGTTAGATGCAAAAATACAATATCTCAGCACATCATCCTTGCAAAGTTTGGAGCTCATCCCTTTCGGCTTGAGGCGGTCTTCAATTTGGTCTCATTCTTGCATCATGTTTGAGGCTTTGCAGATTTGATACAGAGTAGGGATCAGTATCCTTATTTGGAATATTTCTCTTCTGAGACTATTTCTCATTCTACTCCCTTAGGTCAGGCTAGATTTTGGTTTACAATAGTTTCAGATCTCTTATAATCATTTGGAATTCAGTTGGATCGTCTCCCTCCTTTCCTATATTCCTTAGATGCTCCTGGTCACCTTTTACCTACTAGACATGAGTTGAACAAGATCATCAAGGAGGAAATTTACAGGCAGTTCTTCCAGGTCACCTGGGTCAATCCTTCAGGAGGGTTGCACCCAAATATGGCCTTCTACACTGAGCACTTCTTGGAGTTGAGAGACATGCTCATTTTTCAACCCTAGTACACGTTTCACCATTGGATGCATGCTCTTCGCTTTCCTCTAGGCCAGTTCAGAGTAGGCTCCCATAAAATTCGGGTAGAGATAGACCACCAAATTAATAGACCAAATAGAATCTACCAGGTATGTCATTTACAATATTTGGAGACCGAGCTCCACTTCATTTTTGGATGCCCTGTCTACTACAAGATCATAGGAAGGTTCAACTGCTTATTCATAGATACTTAGATCCTTGCCAACTTTTTCAGGTATCTCGATCAAAGATGTTTGACCCTACATATTCAGGAGGCTCTCAAGTTTCAAGCATATATTCTTCAGCCTCCCATCAGACCATACCCCACATAGAGGATCACGACATTTTTCAGGGTATTACCTTCAGACAAGGGCACCAAGAGACCGATTGATACCAGTTCATATCCATGATCTAGATTAGTGAGGATTTGTGGAACCTCACAATGCCACACAATATTTCAGCAAAAAATCCATCTCAGATCCGTTCATGGGAGACAGGCTAGGTCCTATAGACCTCAACAATGTGCAAAATCCGCTATGCAACGATCTAGTGGATAGTCTGTGCTTTCCACCAGCCCTTCATCAGGCCAACAGACTTTGTGGAGTTTCTTCAGTGTTTATTCAACCTCAGATGTTAGGAGAAATGGATTTGATCCTCAAACCCATTAGCTCTTGGATCTTCTCTGCCAGGGCATTCTATACATTGTATTTTTATGTTCCTGCATTGTACCTTTTATATTCATGCATTGTATTTTTATAGGAGACCATTTGGTTCTCCCGCATTTTATGGACATCATTTTACTCAACAGTCCCTTTGACCTACTTTGTGGTCATTAGTTGGACATAAATACAATTATCTTATCTTATCTTAACTCCTCTCTCTCTCTCTCTCTCTATATATATATATATATATATATATATATATATATATATATATATATATATATATATATATATTACTATATATTACTATATCCCTCCCTCTCTCCTCCTCTCTCCTTCTCTACCCTCTTCTCTCCATATCTCCTTCGTTTTCTCTTTATCTCACCCCTAAACATACACTCTCTCTCTCCACTTCTCCCTCTCTATGTATTTCATCTTCCCTCCCTCTCTCCCTCTCCAAATCCATCTCTCTATCCCTCCCTCTATCCTCCTCTCTCTCAAGTCCTCTCGCTCTCTCTCTCTCTCTCATTATCTTACTCCCTCTCTCCTTCTCTCTCCCCCCCCTCCATCTTTGTGTCTCCCTCTCCCTCTCTTACCCTTCTCTACCTCTCTCACTCATCTCCCTCTCTCTCTCTTCATTTCTTCTCTCCCCTCTCCTTCATTTTATCTTCATATGTCCCTTGTAACCCCCCATATCTCCACCTTTATCAATCTATGTCTTTGTTCTTCCATCCCATATATATCTAGAGTTAATATATATCATGATATATTAATATATATTATAATATAAAAAAATTAATATCGTATTAATCCAAAGTTATTAAATTTAATAATATTAATATCATAATATATTAATATGAATATTAGATTTAATAATAATCTCTTGATATTAATATTAGAGTTAATCATGTTTTTTGCATGGTATTAATAATAAGTTGGCCCATAAGCTTCACCTAAATAAAACCTTTTTTCTGAGTGTTCGTAAATATAAAGAGGAGTATGGAGTAAATAAAAAAAGAGGTTTTATTTTTTACCATACCTATTGTTTATTTATATTCATATTTATTTATCATACCTATTTTATTTACCATGGTATTTGGCTCGTAGGCTTGGTATATACTTAGATGTTGATTTCTAATCATATTTGATATATTTTTATGTCTTTACCATACCTCTTTATACCTATTTTATATTTATTTATTTACCATACCTCTATTATAAATACCAATAGTATCTAGCCCATGGTATTAATAATAATTTGTCCCAGGGTATTTGGCCCATAGACTTCACCTAAACAAAACCTCTTTTTTGAGTTTTAGTAAATATAAAGAGGTTTATGGAGTAAATATAAAAAGAGGTTTTGTTTATTTACAATACCTCTAGTCTATTTATATTTTATTTATTTACCATACTCTGAAGTAAGTATAAAAAAAGGTTATATTGATTTCTCATACATCTTGTTTATTTATATTTTTTTTATTTATCGTACCTTTATTTATATTTTATTTATCATACCTCTTTTTTGAGTGTTCTTAATATAACTTCGGGTTAATAGGTAGGGGTAATTATTACAAATATATTGATTAAAATTGACCTGACATTAAAAATGTTTACACACGATATTTCTTACATTACATCTAACATCTACACATCTCTTCCACACTCAGTTGTAGAGCGTCTCTAGGCGCAATTAGAAATTATTATTAAATATTACTTTTTCCTCTCACATCTGACTTTATAAAATCAACCCCTTCGGTCAATATATTTGGATCGAAATATCTATTTCTACCACCAATAGGATCTTTCTTGCAGTCTGCTATTTCGCTCCTATCAACTCTACATCCTATAAGAAGAAGAACTTGGATAAGAATTGTCCTTTCAATTCTTTAGAAAAAGACATATTCAACCTGAGAAATGATGGTAATATCCTTTTACTGGGAGACTTTAATCCTAGAACTACTACTAACCAAGCCATTACATTAAGTAACAACTATAACCCCGGCCCCTTGTGGCTTGATGAAGATAGAAACTTAGCTAATAAATTCAAGAGACAATCTGATGACATTATCGACAACTTATTTGGCACTGAGCTCCTCAAACTTTGCAGTTCCTAGGACCTAATTATTTGTAATGGTATTAACAAGTGGCCCCTCTCTAGTCAGATAACATGTTTCCACGCACTGGGTAGCAGTGTCGTAAATTATGCAACTTCCGACATCCTTGTCCTCAACCATATTACAAAATTTGAGCTTCTTAATGGATTTGGGCATGACTCTGACCACAGACCTCTGTCTCTATCCCTCAATCTTGCTATGCATACCACCCACATGCATGAGACCAATGAAATAAAAAGACACAGTCACTTTGATAGAAGTAAAACCAACCTCTTCTTAAGGGATTTAGAGAGGGATTTAGGCCTCATGAATTATAATAATAACATTGATCAAATTTATTACCATTTCACTACTATCCTTTCCAACACCATCCGCAAGTTTTCTACTGAGATTTCATTTAATCAGTTTAATAGAACTTCCAATCCATGGTATGACAAAGACTGAAAAATTGCCAGGAAAGCGATCAGAGACGCTCCTAATGAAATCGTTAAGCTGCAGAATATCAATATATAAAAAAATATCATCAAGAGGAAGAAGAGATCATATATCAATAAAAGACAGGATTATCTTCTCCACCTTTCTAAATTCGCGCCCATAAAATTTTGGTGGAATTTTCTTATCCGTAAAACCAAAGATAACCATTATATCCCCTTAGAAAACTCAGAAAACTACCTTAAGAAGTTGTATGACTCTTCGAACACTATGGGCACCACCTTAATCACTCCAATTAAGGAGGATATATTCTCTCTTGATGACATTGAGTCTAGTATTAATAAGCGCGCTAATGGGAAAGCTAAATATATTGAAGGATACCAAGCTGAGATCCTTAAATGGAAAGATCTATCTGCATTCCCTATCTCCACAAGCTTCTCAATTTGGTTGTAACGCATGGCTTCCCTCAGCTCTAGATGCAAAGCTTTATTTTACCAATATTTAAAAATGGGGACAAGAGTGTTCCATCTAACTACAGGGCCATTATGGTTAGCCATACCCTGGGCAAGATTTATGGGCGCATTTTGGAGAAGAATCTTAGCCTTTGGCTTGAGAGCCAGGGAAAAATAGCTAAAGGACAAGCTGGTTTAGGAGACATCACTCGACTATTGACCATCTGGTCACTCTTATAATAATTTTCGTAGGAATGTCGCAATAGTAAAGCTGACCTCTTTTGTTGCTTTATGGACTTTAGAAAAGCTTTCGACATTGTTCCTTGAGATAAAATTTGGGAGAGACTTAAAGAGATCATGGTCCCTCCTGAGCTGAGGATTGTTGTGATTCGTATCTATGAAACTGTCACTTCCAAGCTTAAGACCAATGAGGGGTGGTCTAAAGACATTAAATGCAATACTGGAGTTAAGAAAGGGTGTCCCCTATCCCCTACCCTTTTTGGTACATACATCGATAAGCTAGAAAAATGTTTGGAATCTGTGGGGTGCAAGGGCACCGAGCTTTCTAGTGTTATCATTAATCTTCTCCTCTATTCTGATGATATCATTCTTCTTGCAAAAATCCATGATGACCTTGACAAACAGCTCCATATTCTTCATGAATACTGCTCCAAGATGGGTATTGATCAGAGGCTCAGTATTTTAGCTCAAAAATTAAAGTTTTCATAATTGAATGAAACCAGAATGACAACGAACAACTCGTTGCAAGGAATCCAATGCAACTTGTTTCGTTGAAAATCGAGTTTGGATGAGGAAGTTATGGTTTGTTGATCGCCATCCAGAAAAAGCAAATTTTTATAAAAAAAATTGCAAAACATGTACAGGTTGATGACATGGAATCCCAGTCAGCATTCAAGGAATCTTCTTCAGTTTTAGTCCAATGGGACTATGACAAGTGTCACTGCGGGATTTTCCAGTTTGGTTTGTGAAGGTAAAATTTGTCCAATGACCTCCTAAGGTTGAATTTGGGTTTATGATATTATGTGCTGGAATTTTTTATTTTATTTTTTTAAGATTGGGTTGATATATATATATATATATATATATATATATATATATATATATATATATATAATACTAATTACAATCTTAATTAATATTTTAATTTCCGCATATATATTATATTCTAAAGTCCGAAGACCATGCATTTCAAATTCGCATAAACCAAAGTTATTTCATATATTAATGTTTGTGGAACATTACATATTTAACCAATGGTCTTAATCAAACCTTACAGAGGTTTTATTCATATGTGCGCTGGCAATTATTAACGGTGGAAGCGTTATATTATAAAGTTTGGAAAGTGCAATATCACTATCAAACGGTGGCGTATTTCGGAGTTGAATGCATATAAACCATGGTGTAATCAAAGGTTCATGTGGCATATATAAATATTCAATGGCGTATTAAATTTTGGGCATCGTTTCAATTTTTTTTAATTCGTTTCAAAATAATGTAATGGGGGTCGAGATCGGGGTTTTACCTCGTGACCTCCCCCTGGCAACTGCGCGACATTCTATTTGAACGTTGATGCAGATCCAGAGGCAGGAACGGAGGGGACCAGCCCTCCTCCACGTGACCGCACCATGTAACCAAGAGTCAGCGCATTTCCACTAAGCGTGATTAACTTATCCTTATCCACCAGTTAAGCACGTTTAAACTTTAATTAATCCAATTACTAATCGTCGGGAAAATTAGTGGCGACGCTAAATTCGTAGATTCTGCCAAACTTGTTGGAGTTAGTTGGAGTCCTTCCAGATTTGGAGGATAAATTGGGGGAAAGTTTGTTTTTTCCATATAGCTGAGTCAATTTTCGACCAAATTGAGCTCAGAAAGAGTCATTCTTAGATAATTGGCATGCTATGAACACATTGGAATAGGCTGCAGAGGCAAAGGAGAAATTTTACAGAGGTTTTTATTGCCTTGAATAAATTTGAAGCCTAGGGCTACCAAGAGGGAAGACCATGGCTAGAGCATCTGAAGGCCAAATTGAGTAAATAAATAGTCATTTCTGATAGATTTCGACATTTTAAACTCATTGGAATAGGTTCCAAGAGAATTTTATGTATGTAAACAGTAACTTGAGCACAATTGAGCTAATACAGAGGCCCAAGCTATGAAGCTGGACCAAGGAGATGTAGCCCAGGGGGGGTGAACCCTTTCATCAAAACTCAATTTTAATGGATCAGTTGTTATGGTTTATTTTTATTTATGTTGTTTTTGTTCATACTTTTAAATTCACGCTTTATGCTTTCAAATACACTTATAAAATTCAGTTTTAATTACCTCTTTGACCCACATAAGCAACAAGGGAACCTGTACATAAAACATAAGATCAGTAAATAAGTTATATATCTGAAAATGAAATTAGCACAGAAAAACTGACATTAAAATTCAGATCAAGTTGGTATCAGAGCATAGATTGAAAATATTTGGTTGAAAGGGAAGGTTATTTACTTATTAGTTGCTTGAAGTTTTGTGCAATTTTATTGGTTGCAAATTTTTTATGCTGACAAGGTTAAAGTTGTAGAAAGGTGAAGGGAATTTTTTGGTTGCAAGTCCTGAGATTAGGATCAGAAGAAGGAGAGCTGAAAGAGCATCATCTTCACCCAAAATTCCACTCATATCTACACTTGAAGAACCTTAAGTTTTGTCTCATGAAGCTGAGATTGAATAGGTACAAATTGTACAAGAAACTGAGTTGATTGAAGAGGTACAAGCATCAGAAGTTGAGCTTGAATCCATAGCCATCATGTCAGGTGTTGGAGAGACTTAAGGAAATTCAGAAGAGGAAGATGTCAAGGGAGACTTCAAAGACATAAAGAGGATGGTTAAAGTTATTTTTGATGTATTTACTACTGGGATGGCAGGAGAAGGTTCTAAGCCTCTATATGGAGAAGGAACTTCAGATAGTAAGAAGGATGAAAAGAGGAGTTAAAAGGGAAGTGGAGGAAATCCACCTCCATGTCCACCATATTCATCATCCTCATCATCCCCATCTGCATCATCTTCCACTTCCACAACAAAAACCATTCACACTCACTCAAAATCCACAAAAGGAAAAACTCCATTACTCAAATTGGACATTAAGTTTGAACTTCCTATGTACAATAGTGAGGTAAATGCAGAGAGGCTTAAAAATTGGATACGTAAATTGGAGGTGTATTTCAGAATTCAAAAACTTCATGAAGATGACATAAAGATCCAGTTGGCTTCATTAAGGCTAAAAGGAGCAGCACTAGTTTGGTGGGAAGCAAAGACTCAAGAGGAAATGTGAATCCATGGTAAGATATCCATTTCTTGGGTTGAGTTTATTTCTTCCATTATAAGAAATTTTTATCCATTATCCTATGTGAAAAAATCTATTATGAGTTGGTAAAATTTTAAGCAACTCAAGGGTCAAACAGTTCAAGAATATACCCAAGATTTTAGGAAAAGGGCTTTGTTGCTAGGAAAAAACTTGAATTCCCAAGATAAACTCTTGAAATACATTAGGGGTTTACATTCCTTTTTGAAACATACTATCCTTATGTTTAACCCAAGCAATTTAGATGAAGTTTGTGTACAAGCCACACAATCAGAGGCAAGAGGGAAACAAAGCATAGATGAGAAAAGTGAAAGTGAGGGTAAAGGAAAAGGAAAGTTTTATGGAAGAGGAAAAAGAAATAGTTCTGTAAAAAGAGAGAAGGAAAAACTCACATGCAAAAATTGTTCAAAGATTGGCCATGATGAAGACCATTGTTGGCAACTTCATCCATAATTGAAACCAAATAGACTGAAATCCAAAAGGGGAAAACTGTTGCTATAGTTGAACATGACTTAGGGTCAGATTCAATAGATGAGACAAATATTACAACCATGGGTTTGAAAGGTAAAGATGTTTCAAGCACTAGTTCTTCAAATTGTTCAAATGATACTCATGATGAAGATACAAGAATAGAACTTTTCCATATTAGAGTTGTCTCTAAACATACCAAGATTGATACACTTTTTGATAGTGGGTCACAAGCTAACTTGATTTCCGAAGATTTGGTTAAGCAACTAGGCCTTGAAACTATTAGAAATCCAATACCATATCCTTTGGGTTGGATATGCAAGAATGCAAACTTGCAGGTTATAAGGAAGTGCTTACTAAGATTCACCATCAACTTAAACTTTCTTGATGAAGTTGAGCTTGATGCAGTGCCGCTTGAGATATCAGGTATTGTATTGGGAAGTCCATATTTATATGATAGGAAAGCAGTATTTCATCGCCATGAGAATAAGTATCACTTGTTTAAGGATGTTATTGAGTAAATAATTAGAGCGCATAATAAGAAGACATGTTTGTCTCTTATACATGCAAGTGAAATGAAGAGGATAGTGAATGCAAGTCATAACTTGACATTGTTGATGATCAAACAAAGAGATGTATTGAATCAAAATTTTCAAAAATATTCTTATGCTTGTAACGAGTTGTTTCAGGATGTTAACAGGTTTCCTTTGAAAGAAGGTGAACAAGATGTAAAAAATTTGCAATAGTCCACATTAATGTTGAGCAGTGTTGGAAATAAGATGTTGGTGCAAGAGAGTGCAAAGGTCAAAGAGAAAGCAACAAAGCAGTTTGGAAAAGAAGGCATGGGTTCTAAAAATGTTTATTTTTGGTTTCCAAAAGGTACATGGCAATGGCGAAGATACTTGGTCAAGAGTCGACGCAAGTACAAAGCGAGATCAGCTAAAAATCGCCATGGTGACAGTGTGCAAGGTGAGAACGTTTTAAAGTTTCCTTTGATTGTTGACCAAGGTAGGAACAATATGTTTTCTACATGAATAGATTGTTGTTCTAAAAATTCATAAATATTGCAGCATGACGGTGTCAATGACAGCAAGAGAAGGTCTCAAGAATCAAGGAAAAAGTTGATTTTTTGTGAAAAGATCCAAATGATGAAATTGGGAAAATTTCAGTGGATAGAGACTGGAAGGGTGAGGGAACAGTACCCTCATCCACATGATCAGTAATCAGAGAGATTTTGGGGTCCAAAAGGCTTCTAGTGGAGAGGAATGATTATAGGCTCAGTATTTTAGCTCAAAAATAAAAGTTCTCATAATTGAATGAAAGTAGAATGACAATGACCGACCCATCATATCGAATCCAACGCAACTCGTTTCATTGAAAACCGAGTTCGGATGAGGAAGTTATGGTCTGTTGATCGTCATTCAGAACAAGTAAATTTTTATTTAAAAAAAATCAACACAGGTACAGGTTGATGACATGGCAGCCCAGTGAATATTCAGGGAATCTTCTTCAGTTTTAGTCCAATGGGACTGTGACAAGTGTCACTACGAGATTTGCCAATTTGGTTTGTGAAGGTAAATTTTGTCCAATAACCTCCTAAGGTTGAATCTGGGTTTATGATATTATGTGTTGGAAATTATCTTTTTAATATTTTTAAAATTGAATTGATATATATATATATATATATATGGTTAATTATCATATGTTATATTATGTAATTATATATATATTAATATTTAATACTAATTACAACCTTAATTAATATTTTAATTTCCGCATATATATTATATTCTAAAGTATGATGACCATGCATTTCAAAGTCGCATAAACCAAAGTTATTTCATATATTAATGTTGGTGGAATGTTAAATATTTAACCAATGGTCTGAATCAAACCTTACAAAGGTTTTGTTCATATGTGCATTGGAAATTATTAACAGTGGAAGCGTTCTATTATAAAGTTTGGGAAGTGCAATATCATTATCAAACGGTGGCATATTTCAGAGCGGAATGCATATAAACCATGGGGTAATCAAAGGTTCGCATGGCATATATAAATATTAAATTGCGTATTAAATTTTGGGCGCTGTTTCAAAGTTTTTGTTTAATTCGTTTCAAAACAATGTAACGGGGGTCGAGGTCAAGGTCGATGGTCGACCCCGTGACCTCTTTTAGTTCGTTTCAAAAAAATGTAACGGGGGTCGAGGTCGAGGTTCCGTGACCTCCCACAGAACTGCACCATTACCAATGGGCCATGAGCCTGGTTCTTTGAAAACTCATGCGTGAAATTATATTTGAAGGTTGATGCAGATCCGGTGGCAGGAACGGAGGGGGCCAGCCCTCCTCCACGTGACCGCACCATGTAACCAAGAGCCAGCGCCTTTCCACTAAGCGTGATTAACGTGTCCTTATCCACCAGTTAAACGAGTTTAAACTTTGATTAATCTAGTTACTAATTGGAAGTGGAATTAGTAAGGCACTAAATTCGGAGATTCTACCAAACTTGTCGGAGTTAACTAGAGTCCTTCTAGATTTGGAGGAGAAATTGGGAGAAAGTTTGTTTTTTCCATAATTGAGTCAAATTTTGACCAAATTGAGATCATAAAGAGTCATTCTTAGCTAATTGGCATGCTATGAACACATTGGAATAGGTTGTAGAGGTAGACGAACAATTTTAAAGAGGTTTTTGTTGCCTTGAAGAAATCTGAAGCCTAGGGCCACCAGGAGGGAAGTCCATGACTAAAGCATATGAAGGCCAAATTGAGTAAATAAATAGTCATTTTTTAGATATTTCAACATTTTAAACTCATTGTAATAGGTCCTAAGAGCATTTGTTGCATGTAAACAGCAATTTGAGCATAATTAAGCAAATACAGAGGCCCAAGCTATGAAGCTGGACCAAGGAGATGTAGCCCAGAAGGGGTGAAATCCTTCATCAAAACTTTGTTTTAATGGATCTGTTGTTATGGTTTTCTACTATTTATGTTGTTGTTGTTCAGCCTTTTAAATTCATACTTTATGCTTTCAAATACACTCATAAAATTCAGTTTTAATTACCTCTTTGACCCACAGAAGCAACAAGGGAACTTGTACATCAAGCATAAGATCAATAAATAAGTATTATATCTGAAAATGAAATTAGCACAGCAAAACTAACATTCAAATTCATATCAGTTTGACAATTAATACCGGCAAGACTAAATTCATAATCATTAAATCCAAAAAGCTCACCCATGGTAGTTTTGTGTATAATAACCAGTGCTTAGAGCAGGTTTCTTCTTTATACTTATTTGGGAATTGACTTCCCTCATCATCTCAACTGAAATTATAGCATCTAGAAAAATATTATTGGGGGTTGGAAATCTTATTATGAGCTTGATTACAATTGCAAGTCGGTCGATCTTTACATTTCGAGTAAAAATAGGTTCCTCTTTGAGACCCTTATCACCCCTATTGTCTTATACGGATGTGATGTTTGGGGTTTCAGTATATCCAGAGAGTCATGGAGGAAGATTAAGATGATTCAAAAGCAATTCATAACCTACAACCTTAAGATCAAGGAAATACTCCCTATCCTATCCTCTTGATCGAATCTAGTTTGGCCCCCATTGAAAGTACGACTATGTTTAGATATTTAATGTATAAGAAGAATCTTGACAACATGGAATTAAAAAAGGCTCCCTAAAATTGCTTCTAACTATAGTCAAAACCCTCACCTTCGCCTCAAGCGCGAGTGGCATAAGGATGCCCAGTCCTGGCTCAACCATTAGGGAATTAAGGAGGATCTCAGTATCGAAAGAAAAGATAATATCAAAAATACTATTACCTCCAAGTTTAAGGAAATTTTGTGGGAGGATTAGGAGCTAGAGGGTAAAAGGTAGCTAAGATACTATAACGAAGTGATCAACCCCACCCTTGATAATCAGAATTATCTCTCTGTGTTGTCTAGCAACAAGAAAAAATGAACATCGCTAAGATAGGAACTAATTCTCATGAGCTTCGGAGTGAGACTAGATGGTGGTATATTCCCAAGACCCCTTGGAACGATAAAATCTGTCATATTTGCGATTATAATTAGGTGGAAGATGAAAACACTTCCTTTTAGACTTCCAGAATCTTACTCATGTTCGCTCTCAATTCTTTACCATCTGCCACACTTCCAATATTCTTGACTTATTAAGCCAACCTGCATATAACGATCTTGGAGCACTTATTTCCCTTATATTTGACTATAGAACAAGATTTTGAATAATCAAACTTAGATTCTTTCTCCTCTCTTAAGGTCCAATAAACCGCATTGGTCTTAACGGACGATAATCATCATCATCATCATCATCATAATTGATTGTTGGGAGGATTTATCTTAATTTATATTATTGAAACATTTAATGGGATACTTGAAAAATGAATATGAAATGTAATAATTAAAAGCGTAACTGAAATAGTCTTTTTCACTAGAATCCGGTGATACAATTTCAAGTAAGACAAGAAAGAAAAGTAACATTTCCTCCATAAATTAAACTATGTCATAATTAAATTTATGTTGAGTAATTTAATTGATAATCATCATTTATTATAAAGTATTATATAAATTATAAGATTGAAATTTTAAATAGTTAGTGTTTCCAATAAACAAATTATAAAATAATTAATATAAAATAAATTTTTGGTAATATGTTTCATTTTATGAAATATTAACCCAAAAAAGGACTATTTACTATATTTAAAATAATTGATTAGATTGGTTTATGCAGGGGAATATAGGTTTTGGCCTTTCTGGCCATCAAATTAGGTCGTTATAAGTATTTTATTTATTTAAAATATTAAAATATTTATTTAATTTTTAAATTAAAACAAATAATGTTTTTATATTAATTTAAATATGAATCTGATAATTTTCTTGTATTGTGTTGTGAATTATATGATATGTGTGAGAAAAAAAGAGAAATAACTTACGAAGGTGAATAAGGAAACATTGTTATTGTGCAAAAGGAAATATTGACATTCAGTTACTCAAAAGTGTTAAATGAATTTATAATAAGGTTGTAACAATGATCTTATATCATTCCTCCTTTTGGGGTTGCACATGTGGTACACCGAGGATTTGGTCTCAATTCATTCATGTTCAAAATTCATGAAAGGTGACTATATCAATATTGTGTATAGATAAATTTGTATATAAGAGAACTACCACAAAACATAGTTAAAGAGAGAGGGGAGAAAAAAGATGTCATCAAAATTGACTTTTTTCTTATGTTGTGTTTTTTTCTTGAAAGGAATTAACTATTAAAAAAATGAATTAATCTATGAACCTTTAAATGTTGCACCTCATGAATTTATTAATAGTTACAAAACTTAGATATCTAGAGACAAGCTTAATTTTAATGAATATATAAGTAATATAAGTAATACATATGATCTATATGATCTTTGTGTAATACATTCCTTAAATTTGTTTCATCAATAGTTTGAAGGATATAATTCTTTCCCAAGGTTTATCTCAGTGTATTATGTTTTGACATGACCATAGACAATAGAGAAAGGTACCAAGTAGTCCTTCACTAGTGTTATTTAATTGTATTAAAATTATAGTTTGCACTCTTCACTAGTATTTTCAAGCAACTGCAAAAGACAATGAAAAATTAGATACAAAATTGGAAAAGAAGGTGTTCAATTCAAGAAACTTATAACATAATAGGGGATGCAAAATATTGGATCCTTGAGACACTCTTAAGACGAGAATATTATTTTTGAAACCATAACCTGCAACATTATCATGCCAAATTTACTCCCAATTTTCAATTTATTATAGATTTTAAATTTGCTATGATCTAACCTAAATATCTCTAGAAGAAAATAAGTCTTGTAAGCTTGGGAAAATGTCCTAACCTTCAACTTACAATCATCCAATATTTTCATGCAGCCAAATAGGTTGTAATTTCCATTTCTGAAGACTCAAGAAGATGCCCCTTATTTGTGATAGTTTGTAAAAAACTCCCCCCATTATTATTAGGAGAATGGGAGGGCTTGGTGTTGTCACTTCATTAATACTATTAAGTATCTTACATTTAAAATTTTATCATACACAAGATATCAAAGAGTATAATAGAAAATTTTATTTATTTTATTATATAAAAATACCCTTAAGGTAGGGTAACATCTTACAATTTAATCCTTTTATAGGAAGATTTTTTTCATATTCACTTTCCTCTTAAGGTTGTGCAACCTCTACATGAGCTAATCTCCAAATACAATAAACTCCATGTCTCTCTTAAAGATGACCCCATCATAAATTATAACTAACAATAGAACCCTAGTCATAACAACCTCCTAATTACCTAGTGGATCTTCTTTAATGAGGCCCCATTACATTTATTTAATACTAACTTCCATAGTGGGCCTTATTGAATAATAATAAACATAGTGGACCTATTCCACCTTACATTGAATTACCTCCAATATTATTACTCTATTGTGGCCCTCCATTCCCCACTTTTGCTCCCTTTAGAAAGAAATTTTGTCAATCCTTGTTGTGAGGAGGTTGTCATTGTTCCCATAGATGAGCATTGACCATAATTTTTCCATAATCAAAAGAACCAGTGTACCATGTATAAATGTTGGCCTACATGCTAAAATAGTCCAATAAGCTCCACCATAAATTAGGTCTTATGTACAAGTGCTAATTTCCATGTTGAAGTAGCTAGTGTCCCATGTGCAAGTACCAAGGACAATATTGAAGTGATACAAGGAGCTCATTAATAAGCCTAGGTCCCATGTAGAGGAGTCCATATTCATTCCTCATTGCATATAATTGAGATCAATATCTAACTGAGAATAGTGCTCCAAATAGCTAACATGATCATGTGGATATAAATATATAGATCCAACCACATCAAAAAAAAATACAGTAAGTGAAAAAGGCTAGATGGGATCTAGAAGGCATGCTACTACAAAAGAACATGCAAATTGGAAACTAATAGTTATAATTGGCTCTTGACTTCTTGTAATTATGTTCTCCAAATATGATAGAGTATAGCCATCAAATAAAAGTTGGAAGTAGTTATTTTCTTAGAAATTACAACTATCCATATACCATGCCTCACAAGTCTTATGTGAATAATACCATCCATAACATATGTTTCTTGTATACCCATCTCCAATATCACTCCAGATCTCTATTATTTGGATTGCTTCATAAGTTTCATGTATTTTTTTGTATTTGATGATCTATTTGTAATCATGCTATACGAACGCATTCAAGGATTGAAATATTTCTACTTTGTGTAACCATTATTTGATATGATCTTCATAATCCAAAGCAATCCAAAGCCTCTTTTAGAAAAATTATAGAAGAAGTTTTTTCTACATAAAATGAATTTGGCATATAATATGCATATATAATTGGATATTCCTTAATGAGGGGGGTATTATATCCTCATAAAATGCCATAAGCTAGTTGTAAGTATGATATCTAGGGCATTAAGGGTGAAATTTTGTAAGGATTGTAGTGCACTTAATATTAATTGGAAATATATTGTAAAATATATCAAATCCAAGTACGAAAAATATATATTGTAAAATATATCAAATCCAAGTATGAAAAAAATTCATTTCCAACAAAATTATTTTAATAGAAATTTGAGATCCCTTTTTAATCAAAAGATATTTTCTTTATAGTCCACACAATTGTTAAGGAAAAACCTTAAAATAATGTGTTTTAATTAGCACTATATTCATTTCTCTAACTTTAATTTAGACAATTTTCGTTTAAATTGGGTAATTCTCTAAGAGGAACTCATATATAGTTAGTTTCTTCAATTATTCTCATAAAAATATAGGAGTTGATCTCAATTTTGTAATCCTTTTTTCCCCTTAAAAACCTACAAAATAGATTAGATAATTAAATGATTAAAAAAATATATATTTTTTAATCCCAAAAAAGAAATTTAATATCACTTGTTAAGTAATTTGGATATAAAAATGCCTCGTGTACAAGATATCCAAGAATACCATTGAAAAATCATTTCACTTGATTATATAAAAATAACCTTAAGATAGGGCAACACCTTACATTAATCATTTTATAGAAGGAATCCCCTCATGTTCACTTGCCTCTTAAGGGAAACCTCTCAATAAGCTAAGCTCCAAATACAATAAACCCAACGAAAATTTTAGGGGCTAATATTCAGGGGTGGGCTAATTTTCCATGATTTTTCAAAAAAAAAAAAGATTCTCCAATTTCCATTTTTTTTTAAATAATTCACCCACATTTTATAGTATAAATTATTTTGCCTTAAAATTTTCCAAAATTTTATATGAAATAATATAAAAGCAGTAGAAATCTAAATATTTTTACAAAATATTGCCAAAAATTTTACAATTTGCATATTAGGGGTAACATTCTCCAAGGTTTCTAAACTTTAAGATAAACTTCCATTCTTAAAATTTCCCTTGAAAAACCCGAAACCTCTCATAAGGAGGACTCCATAATTCTTTATAACTAACAAAAAAAAACTTGAATCGTAATAACCTCCTAACTACCTGGCGAACCTTATTTATGAGGTCCCATTACATTTTTTCAATATTAACTTCCATAGTGGGCTTTATTTAATAACAAGCATAGTGAAATTAGTCCAACTTGTTTTGAATGACCTCCACTGTAATTACTCTACCATTTGTCATTCAACCTCTCATTACACCCCTATGAAGAATCTCGACAATGCACCCACTTGAAAAAAAAAAATCCCTCGATACTTATTATAAGGAGGTAAAACAACAAACCAACGTCCAATGGGTGAGTGTTTATTACAATGCTAAAGTAACTAGAGAACTAGGATCCCATGTATCCCATGTATAATTGTTAGCCACTATTCTAACATAGTCTGACAGACACCACTATAAACCTAGGTCCCATGTACAACTTCTAACTTCCATGCTAAATTATTTGATGTGCCATGTGCAAGTACCAATTTAAGTTATAAAGTAACATAAGGAGCTCATCCATAAACCTAGGTCCTATGTCCAAGAGCTCATGTTGGATCCCTATTCGATATACTTGAGCTCAATACGTAGCTATTCTTGGTAATCCAAATGCATAACATGGTAATGTGGATCTAAAAAAATAGATCCAACCATTCTAAAAAGTTGTCCAATAATTTTAATGCCGATCTAAAAGGCAGACTACTATTGGAGAACACGTAAGTTGAAAACCAACAGTCATAATTGGCTCTTAAATTCTTGTGACAATGTTCTCCACATAAGATGGATTAAAGTCATCAAATAGAAGCCGTGAGTAGTTGATTTTCTAGAAATTACAACTACCCATATACTGTTCCTCATGAGCCTTCTCTAAATCATACCAACCATAACATATGGTGCTTGTATACTCATCTTCATTATCACTCCAAATTTCTATTATTTGGTTTTCTTCGTAGGCTTCTTATATTTTTTTTTGTATTTGATGCTTCATTTATAAGCACCCTATATGAACTTCTTAGGGGGCTAAAAAAATTCTATTTTGTGTAACCATTGTTTAATATGATTTTTATCATCCATAGCCTCTTAAATAAAAGTTATAAGAGGGAATTTTCCATATAATTTGCATATATGATTGGATATAAGCCATTATGAGGGTGGCTAATATATATTTTTTAAATATCATAAAAAATATCATAAGCCACTATAAAGTATGAGAGTGAGTGTATTGAAGGTGATACGTTGTAGGGGTTGTAGTGAAATCAATATTGATTTAAAAAAAATACCAAATTAGAGCCCCATAAATTATTTATCCAATGGTATTGGTTTGGTTATGGTTTGAGCACCCTATCCAAATATATTTGTAATTGTTATACAAGCCATGTAGTCATCATGGAAAAAGCCCTCAAATAGTTTATATATATATATATATATATATATATATATATATATATATATTCAAATTTTTCTCATAAAGTTACAATAATTGATCTCAATCTCATCTCTCTTTTTTTTTTAGAAAACTTGTCAAAAAAACTAATTTTTTTTGGGTCTAAGAAAGAGATTTAATACAACTTGTTAAGTACCTTAGATCTGAAATGCTATCACATACATGATATACAAGAATACTATAGAAAATCCCCTTACTTAATTATATAAGAATGCACTTAAGATAGGGAAATGCCTTAAAATTAATCTATTTGTGGAAGGAATCCACTCATTGTTGAGCACATAAAACCCCTTATTAATCCCTAGCTATCAAGTTATTAAATTTGTATTGTTATATTAGTAGTGTAGCTAAAACCTTTCATTAATATATATATAACCAAGGAGACCTAGTATTTAAATCACCTCTTCTTCTTTTATACATTGTATTTATTCTAAAAAGAGTTTTTCACCTCAAAGTGGATTGTATTCATTTACTTTTTATCATTTTAAACTGTTTTTAATCCACAAATTGTCGTAGATATTCCACTATAAATTTGTCATGATATATCTAATAAATTTATACTGAAAATTCTAAATCTATACTCAAATGAGTGTTATTTCCCTTAGACTTATGGATTTATTAAGTTATTTTCATGCATGTAATATAGAAAATGCAAAAAATAGAGAATATAAAAAAATTCAAGCACTCGCAACCATAATATCACAAGATATGACATGGGAAACCATTTCAGGAGAAAACCCAATAAGAAAGGTAAGGTTGCTCTGCTCTCTCTTTCTATGAATGGAAACGGATGCAAATATAAAGAATTAAGACTAATGGCTCATGCATTGTAACAATGAAGAAACCCTTGCTATTTTATCTGCCCATATGCACTCTTGGCTACTCATCTCATCTAAGGAATAAAATGCACTCGAACAGAATGGAACCCCTTTTCCTCCTAGTGGCCAAGTTATAACATGGCCCAATAGTTGTAACGGCCCTATGTTAAATTTCCACGTGAATAAATAATGTATGGAAATTATAAAGGCAAAAATAAAATGAAAGTCATGGGACATGTATTCCAAGTTAAATGGCGGGGGGGGGGGGAATTACATTGGGATCCACTTGTGGTTAATTATTTATTGGCTAATCAAATTAGAATTGGCAAGAGGCAAAAGACAATAAATGGAAAAATTAATTGTTACAGGAAAACAAGGGCATGATGCAAAATGTAAAAGAAAGTGGGTAAGAGGGAGAGACAAGAGAAGGATAAAAGTAGTAAAAGAATATGCATACAAGGAAAAATGAAGAAAAAGGAAAAGGAAAAGAAAAGAAATTGGAGAGATAACATCTCTAACATTCTCTTTGGGGAAAAAGAGAGGAAAAATAGAGAGAGAACACTACAGCAAAATAGAACACTACATCATAAGCAACAAGCAATAGAAGTAGGAGACAAGTAGAGACAAGTAAGGAAAAGCAATGAGCATAAGAGGAATTAGATACCAAGGACAGAAAATAACAGATAAAAGGATAACCAATGGGAGGATTTGGTAGGTAAGAATTTGCATGTGTGATTATCTTGATGGGATTATGATGCATGGTTCAGGCATTGGTTCCTAGGTAGCCATGATGTAGTGGGTTCCTTGTTTGATTAAGCTTTGCATGTCGATATATTTTGGATCCGGGTTAAGGTAGTCTCAGGAAAATCCCCAGGGGTTGAAGGTGGATATGGTTTTCTCCGGTTAAGCCTTTGATAGGTGGGTTGAGACAGGAAAATTCCTCTAGGTATGGTAAATATATTTTGAAGCATCCAAGATTGTATCCGTTTTGGTAATTTATGGACCGGTTTAGGTGAAACACTGTGGCTTGAGGGTGGAGGTGGTTTTCCTCTGGGTTCCCTATTTGGTTATGTCTTGTTTTATCCCATGTGATCCCACATTCAACCTTTGAATATGGAAAGGGGTGGTTGGGCAGAAAGAAAGAATTGGCTTAGCCCAATCTTTAGTCGAGTGCAATGTGGGAGTCTGTGACTTGGTTGGTATGATGTATATGTTAATATGTGTTGTTCTTTAATGAATATTAATGAGCATAAGTTGGTTTAAATTGTTGATTATGCGATTGGTTTATCGTAGCTCCTTACTAGTTAAATGCTTGTTACATGGTTGGTGTATTTCTTGTTATATGAAGTGCTCTTTTTATAGATATTATTCATGGTTTTTACAAGGTCTTGGATTATTTATATGGATGCATGTGCTAATATGTGTTTTATTGTATCTAATATGAGACGGTAGTGAGCCTCCTTGATGAATCTTTGATATAATTAATGAAATAGTGAGAAAATATGCATTCATGACCTACAGATACCTTGGACACAAAGTGTTTATAAAAATTACTAACATGTGTTGAGTAAGTTTGAGCATGATTAGAGCCTTGAAACAGACCATGAAAACTCATGAACCTTGTTGACAAAGTCTTAATAGTTCTAGGCAATTGGTTCAGTGTTAGACCTAAAATTTTGGAACAAATGTCTATGGTCGCACTATCATAACTGAGAAATTTTGGTCAGAACCGCACACAGGATGGGTTGTGTGTGCAGCTAGATCCTTTTGGCCGTACTAACAAACCTGCATGTATGCGGTTGGGAAGTGAATTAGGTCAAAATATGGTTCCAACTCGGGGAAAATGGTCACCAATGAAACTAGGTTGTCAATTGTGTGATCATGTGTTCTTGGGTGTTTGCAATGAGTTTTGGACAAGTGGACCCCATTTCCATAACTGCTTCTTGTAATTTGGGTCATGCATAGTAACTCTCAAATCATGTTTACCCTTGTAGGCATGTAAAAGTGAGTGAATGTGGGGTGGGGTGTTACAAAGTGGTATAAGAGAAAGTTCACGGCACTAGACCTCGGGGTAAATGCATATTGTTATGCATGTATGTAACTTATCTATATGTTTATCATGTTGCATATTAGGTTTGATATTTTTATTTTATTTATATCCATGTATATTATGTTGATTTATTTTTTATGTCATTATTTTAATACATGCATGAATAGATATATTGTTGATATTATTATGCATTGTGCTAATCTGGATTGACCTGTGCAGATGCAATAGCCTCACTGAAAATAAATTGAGATAATTCTTTTGATTATGCATTTTATTTGATCTAATAGTGGTATGTTGCAGGAAATAGAAGGCTAAGAGATGAAGATAATAATGGCTGATTATAGTTCATATTATTCCCCGCATAGGCCAGAATAAAATTAGTGGAATGAGAGAAATTAGTTGGGCAGTAGGGAGAAGGATACTTGCCTGATCTAGAAGATACATTAATAATTTTTAGGGTAGAGATAAAAAGTTGTAAAGTTGATAATGAGAAGTTGATTGAAGTCTGGGAAAGGCTTGCAAAAGCTCAAGAAAAGCAAGTTGAGGTTAATGCAGTTATTCTCCAATTCCTTCTAGATTTGCAAAAACATGGACAACTAGGGATCAGACATGGAGACAGACATGAAGAAATAATATGTAGAAATTAGCTGAATAAATCACTTATTCAATGGAGATTAACCCGATTACACATCAATTTCGAATTGCATGCATAACACATAATCTCATCTACAATTAATTGTCACATGCGGAAATAATAGAAGTGATCGCACATCAAATCAATCACACATTAACTCAGTATGTATGGGGAAAGCCTATAGCTGAAAACCTCGCAGCTATTTTGTATATTATAATGGAGAAATCATGTAACAAAACAAGTACAATACTCCTCACAAGTACTCAGTACTTTCTCATAAAGTCACACACAATCTAGCTCAGTTTTGAACAGGTTACTGGTTCAAAACTCACTGCTAATTGCCTTGCCTCTATTGTGCAATCATGGCCAGTCTATGTAGAGATCCAAGGTTCGAATCTCCTTGGCTTGACTGCGCAATTGTCATGGAAAATTCCTCCAAGTGTGGTGCAAATCTCATGCACAACTGATGCTCCAACTGATAGCTATACTCACCCTTTCATCTACCTCTTTCACTGGTCTCCACTGAACTGATCATGCACTGTAGTGAACTGATGTGTTCTTGAGTTGACTAATGAGTTACTAATTAATGAATTAAATAATATTTAATTCACTCCACTCATAACTAATTGATTAGCCAGTTAAACTAATCTCAACTAGTTCAACTAAAATAAACAGAACACAACTCCACTATTTGTCTCATTAACTCCTCCAAAACTTCTGCCACTGAAGTCCAACTGAAGTCAACCATGCAAGATGCCATCAAACCCTAGGAACCACGTGATTCCTCTGTCAGTTGCATGAGCCACCTCCATGACTCGAACCGAAGTGCTCCAAGAGAGTAAACTGCTGTTTATAGTCAAAATATTATTAAGGGTAAATAATATTTGACTTCCATATTTTTAGGAGATGCAGTCTAAAAATAGCCTGGGACCTAAAAATAAGAGTCTCATCTATTTTTACCAACATGTCGCATACTTCAAGAATCTCCAACTGGAATCCCCGAATCATGCTCCGTATGTCTAAAAATAGACATAGTCTAAAAATAGACTTTGCGCCAGAATTTGCCTGCGGGCCCACTTACTGAAGGCGACTTCATTTCACTAAGCTCCATCATCTTGCTGCATTCTCAACATAATAATGGGGTAGATGAAAATTGGTCGCATAAAAGGTACAAGATGGATCATGATGATACAATGAAGAGTGGCAGACTCTTGGGTACACTTGAGAGAAGGGCTAGTATGCATGGATTTTATTCTAGCTCTACTTCTAGGAGACATCATTGCCATCACCACCAACACCGTCATAGGAGGAGTGAGAAGGAGTACTTGCCAAAATAATTCAAGAAATCCAAGCCTCATACTTTTGATAGTGAGATGACCAATCAGAAGATACACAAGCATGGTTTCTGGGAATGAGAAAAAATTTCAAACTTCACGATTACTCAAATAAATGAAATCCAAGATAGCTAACTTCAGTCTGAAGGGAAAAGAAAATATCTGGTGGGAATATGTCAAGTATGTCAGGAGAATCAGGGAAGAGAATATGACTTGGGAGTAATTTGAAAGACTCTCTAGAAATAAGTACATCTCTCGGAGGTATTATGATGGAAAGGCCAATGAATTCTATGAGCTCAAGATGGGTTCCATTTCAGATCAAGAATATACAACTTGATTTCCAGAGATATTTAGATATGTGCCATATCTCACGAATGATCAATCAAAGATCCAAAGGTTCATAAATGGAATTTCATTATCATTCAAAGATTGGATTGAGTTTGATGAGCCTTATTCATTGGAGGAAGTCATCTGAAAATTGAAAAATTGCTATGAACAGTCAAAGTGCAAGCCTCACTTCAAGTGTGGCTAGAAGGGCAGTGATAATACTAAAGGAAAATGCCTCAAGAAGTGAGGAAGATCTCACGATGCAAATGAGAAGGAAAATATGGTCCCTCATAAGAATTTTAATGCAGTTGAGAAAGGGCATCAGTCTCAACCTATGGAGCATCTCAATAAATATAGTGGTAGAGAACCATTGAGGTGTTGGATTTGTGGTAGATACCATAACAAGAAGGATTTTTCATTATATCAGGGTGCTAAGCCTCAGATATAGAGTTCTCAAAGGGCACAAATATTTGGGGATGTATCTCAGAGCATTCCTCATATCTATGTAACAATTGATAATAGGCAAGCATACCACCAGGCATCAATCAACAAGATGGAAGGTAAGCTTTGTGATCAAGTTGTTTCCATTTTTATTGATCCATGACCAAATTATAGCTATATTAGTCCTAAATTGGTGGATTAGTGTCATTTGAAAAAGGAAGTACATGTAGAATCTTGGTTTGTGCAACTGGCTACAAGGACCAAGAGGAGTTCATCATTGGGTGAAATCTTTTGCATTTGAGCTTAATGGCATGCCTACGGCACCAAACCTTAATTTTCTTCCTTTGGGTGCATATAACATGATTTAGGCATGGATTTTTGTTTATTCATAGGACCAAGGTAGATTTCTATGAGAAGGCCATTGAGTGTCTGGATGAGGCTGGAGAAAAGAAAGTATTGCATGGAAAGAATAATCTTACATCAGTGAGGTTGGTTATGCCTATGCAAGCTAAGCACGTCCACATAAAATGATGTTAATTGTTTGAAATACATATTTATAGTGACAAAGTGTTAGATGATGAGGATGGTGAAGAACTGAGGGGATATTCTATCTTACAACAATTTCAAGAAGTGTTTCCTGCAACGATTCCAGAGTTTCCTCTTCATAAGGAGGTCTATTTCTATATTGAGTTGATGCCAGGAGCAGCACCAACATCTAAGGCACTATACAAGATGAAGATTACCGAGTTGGCGGAATTGAAGTTTCAACTTAAATAGATGCTTAATAAGGGATACATAAGGCCAAGTTTATTGGGGAGCACCAATGTTGTTTGTAAAGAAGAAGGATAGTACTCTTAGATTATGCATTGATTATAGGAAATTTAACAAAGTGGCCATCAATAATAGGTATCCATTTCCTCTGATTGATGATTTGTTTGATCAACTGAAGGGAGCTGCAATATTTTCAAATATTGATCTCATATCGTGGTATCATTAGGTGTGAAACAAAGAATAAGACATCTATAAGAATCCATTTTGTACAAGGTATGGGAATCATGAGTTTGTAGTAGTTCCTTTTGGTCTTACCAATGCTCCATCCACCTTCATGTGTTTAATGAATAGTGGGTTGTGCCCTTACCTCCTATTGTGCTATTCAACAACCCCCCATTATTTATGTATAATTACCTTATAAAATAATGGAGACCCTTCTTAATTTTTAACTTAGAATAATAAAACACTTCTATAGGACAAAATTTCTCATATGAAAGTTTGACTTTGATTCTATTGGTCGAAGGACTTAAGCAATTATGCCCAAAACCCAAATCACGTACCGCATATTGCAATTGCAATAAGCAACACACAAAGCACTCCTTTCAAATATTGTGATGCGACATAAAACTGGGTACATAAAACAATGCACAAAAGCTTTTAAACCAAAAAGAACACTAACAAAGGAAAAATCCTCCTCGACGGATATTTTTATATTAAAACCATTGGTAGGACCCACCTTACCTCCATGTCACCCTTCGTTATCACACAAATCGAAAATATTTCTTACCATTTATGATCCCCGCTCTAAAAACCCCAATGCGACATATCACATCGCAGTTCCTCTACACCATATACTTTCCAACACTCACTCCACCACTCTTGTGATTGCGATATTGTTATCGCATCACAAAACTCACAGCACACTTGCCCCTCCATTTCTCTGATGTTTCAAAACCATCGATAAAGATCTTACAATTAATTAACATAGAAGTCTTGATCGCATGTTGGTAAAATGAATGTATCTCATGTTTTAAAGACGTGCTCCGAAAGAATTTTGTGATGCTAGCACTAGAAAATTTGGTGGAAATTCCGATGGCCAATTCGTCGCTATTCCGACACATAGTCATCGCAAGAGCGACAGTTCGAGGGCGGGAAAAACATGGTTTGCCATACTGTCGCAGTTCCGACGCAATTAAAAAGTGTCGCACTATTGACACTTTTTTCGTCGCTTCCAAACAAGCGTCACTCTTCCGACGTTTCCCAATCCGTCGCACTTTCGACCTTTGTAAACTGTCGCACTTCCAACAAAATGTGGTCCGACATTTTGAACGTCGCTCTTTTGACGTTTGTAAACTGTCACAATTACGACGAAATGTGGTCCGACGTTTTGAATGTCGCTCTTCCGACGTTAGTAAACTGTCGCAATTCCAACGCAATGTGGTCCGACGTTTTGGACGTCACTCTTTCGATGGTTGTAAACTGTCACAATTCCGACAAAATTTGGTCTGACGTTTTGGACGTCGCTCTTCCGACGTTTGTAAACTGTCGCAATTCCGACGAAATGTGGTCCGACGTTTTGAACGTCGCTCGTCTGACATTTTTATACTGTCGCTCTTTCGACGTTTTTAATCTGTCGCAATTTCGACGCTTACAAGGCGTCAGTATAGCAATGGAGGGTTCAATTTTTAAAAAAAATGAAACTTTAAAAGAGGAAAAACATTGTTTTGAATATATGATATGAAGTAAAACACTCCATGAAGTCATTACATTTTCACATCTGAAGATTGGAATCCAAACATCCATCCAGAAAAGTGGAATTCCCACCCCAGACAATGATAGAAAAATACCCCATGTCACATACAGGGACATGATATAAAACCCAGTAACGGTCCACATGGAGATTATTGACAATCTGAGAAGGCATCCAAATATGCCCGAGGCATCTATAAGAAAGTGAAATAGCAATATGTAGAATAGTAAAGCAACAGATAGAGTACCGACGTCCATTGTTCCAAATACAAATTAAAGTACCCAAAATCCTTGAACAGAGAAAAATGCTAATCATGTGAGGAGTGTGATATGTCAAAAATATAAAAATACCATCAGACCATATCAATAAACCAGCAACATAGACTAGCATCGCTAGTTTTGAAGGCAGAGTGATAAACATTAATCATTTTTTTTTCACAAGAGAAAAAACGTTGTTTTGAATATATTATATGAAGTAAAACAATCCATGAAGTCATTACATTTTCACATCTGAAGATTGGAACCCAAATATCCATCCAGAAAAGTGGAAGTCCCACCCCAGACAATGATAGAAAAATACCCCATGTCACATACAGGGACATGATATAAAACCCAGTAACGGTCCACATGGATATTATCGAAAAATCTGAGAAAGCATCCAAATATGCCTGAGGCATCTATAAGAAAGTGAAATAGCAGTATGTAGAATAGTAAAGCAACAGATAGAGTACCGACGTTCATTGTTCCAAATACAAATTAAAGTACCCAAAATCTTGCAACAGAGAAAAACGCTAATCATGTGAGGAGTGTGATATGTCCAAAATATAAAAATACCATCAGACCATATCAATAAACCAGCAACATAGACCAGCATCGCCAGTTTTGAAGGCAGAGTGATAAACATTAATCATTTTTTTTTCACAAGAGAGAAAACGTTGTTTTGAATATATTATATGAAGTAAAACAGTCCATGAAGTCATTACATTTTCACATCTGAAGATTGGAACCCAAATATCCATCCAGAAAAGTGGAAGTCCCACCCCAGACAATGATAGAAAAATACCCCATGTCACATACAGTGACTTGATATAAAACCCAATAACGGTCCACATGGAGATTATCGACAATATGAGAAAGCATCCAAATATGCCCGAGGCATCTATAAGAAAGTGAAATAGCAGTATGTAGAATAGTAAAGCAACAGATAGAGTACCGACGTCCATTGTTCCAAATACAAATTAAGTACCCAAAATCCTGCAACAGAGAAAAACGCTAATCATGTGAGGAGTGTGATATGTCCAAAATATAAAAAGACCATCAGACCATATCAATAAACCAGCAACATAGACCAGCATCGCTAGTTTTGAAGGCAGAGTGATAAACATTAATCATTTTATTTTTTCACAAGAGAAAAAACGTTGTTTTGAATATATTATATGAAGTAAAACAGTCCATGAAGTCATTACATTTTCACATCTGAAGATTGGAACCCAAATATCCATCCGGAAAAGTGGAAGTCCCACCCCAGACAGTGATAGAAAAATACCCCATGTCACATACAGGGACTTGATATAAAACCCAGTAACGGTCCACATGGAGATTATCGACAATCTGAGAAAGCATCCAAATATGCCCGAGGCATCTATAAGAAAGTGAAATAGCCGTATGTAGAATAGTAAAGCAACAGATAGAGTACCGACGTCCATTGTTCCAAATACAAATTAAAGTACCCAAAATCCTTGAACAGAGAAAAACGCTAATCATGTGAGGAGTGTGATAACCATCTGCAAAAACCCAGGCTCGCTTGTAAGATCAGGCTCGCTTGATTCCAAAATTGGTAACCATCTGTTGCATCTGAGATGTAAGGTTCAGGCTCGCTTGTTTCCATTAGTAGCCCGCTACAACATCCACCTTGTTCATAGCAAAAAGGTTCCTGTAGATATACAGAGAAAGAGTATAATACGTAGACCATATAAACATGGCTCTGTATTTCAAAAAACAGGTTTAAAATAGAAACAGGGCAACATTTTTTTTTCTAAGTAAAGTTAATCTATTAACAGTGGGAATAAAATTACACTGAAGTCAAAATCATTGCCCAAACTCATGGCAAATTTGTCATCAAAAAATCAAAAAATTAAGAAGACTGCCCTCATACGGGGAAACCAGTCTTGAACGTTTAATTTACAGAATTCAAAAATATTACAAAGGTCCAGCACAGTAAAATAATCTAAAAGCAGCCCAATTAAGTGGGCCGCGAAGCAAGAAAACAAATTAACCAAACTACTCCTCCGGCTCCTCGACGATTCGGCACCATCCTTCGGAAGGTCCAAGATCGCTAGGTGCTACCTCCACATTCATGCCACGGCTCCCCTCCTGAAGGCCCGAATGCTGGCTGGCTTTTTCCGAGCTCAGACCCGCCGGACGGGTGCATTCTTCCTCCTTTTGGGCCTCCTCGCGGAAAACCACAGTGACTGAAGCTGTAATTCGTGGGCGGTTGAGAGAGCAATTAAAGGAAAATTGGAAAGTGCGTGTCGTGGGAGAAGGTGAACTAATGGTGAGGAAATGAGGAGCAGGGGAATCCATATGGTGGCCAGATCCTACAACCCGACCCCGCCCACTCTTAGTATTTGGATAGCGACCTGCATAGTAATCTCTGGACTGGCCGGAATACAACTCGGTTGAGGGGCTGGAGGGAGCGCGCAGGAGTTGCCCTCTAGTGCTCCCCCTGCGGCAACGCATCCTTTGACGCACGCGAGGCATGGGTGCAGTCTCACTAGCAGTGGGCACGAGAGGAGACGGAGAAGCAGAATTCCAAGAAACAGAGGAAGACAGACAAGGACCAGACCGAGAGAAATGCAGATATGCAGCAAGGTCTACGCAGCAGTTCAGTTGGCCACTTCTCCTTCTCGTCATAGTGAGCAGGCAGTGTAACCCAGCAACCGGCTCGTCTGAAAAACCATAGCAAAATGCCATTTTATCGACTTGACTGCAATGCAATCGAAGGATGCCCGTCATAATTAATCTCTGATCATTAATGAGATCTGAAGGCCGGATCATATTGGAGCATGCGGAATCGCTAACAGGAGTGGAGGTCCGATCTTGAACAGTGTTAAAACTTAATGCGATTAGATGTGAAAACCTTGGAACTTAATTGAACAACGTTAAAACTTAATGCGATTGATATGAAATCGCCACATCCATTTTCCATCGCCTTAAACGCCATCGAAAGCACCCACAGCCGGGAGTAGGGCAAGTTTTGATTGAGGACACGTTGCAGAAATTGATTGGAGCGGATCTTTGCTTGGGCCGCTCGCGCAGAGGAAATCCGGACCCGAAAAAGATTAGGGCGAATTTGATAATAAATTTGCGTCACAACTCTCCCTCCGTACGCCAGCCCAACTTCGGACCCGAAAAATATTAGGGCGGAATTCATTTGGTTTTCGCGTCACAAAATTGGACGTCAGCAGGCTATTTTGGAACGCGAATTTGGTTTGAATTATGGTTTATCGCCGTTTGAAGTCCGGCGGGCTCGACTTAAGAACTTTTTTTTTTGATCCCATCTTATAAAATTTGTGTTGGTTTTCTTTGATAATACACATATTTATAATAAATCATGGGAATACCACACTAGTAAACATGTGGAAAAGTTATATAAATTATTGAGAACAATCATTTTTATGTAAAAATATCCAAATGTGCTTTTGAGAAATAAGAATTCAAGTATTTGGTTCATATTGTTTTAAAGGAAGGAGTGAAGTTGGAGCCTCAAAAGATGCAAGCTATTACAAAATGACCTATTCCTAAGAAAATCAAGGTTCTTAGAAAAAATTTTAGACTTACATGATCAGTATGATGATAATTATGATAATTTCACAAAACGATCACTAGCTATTTTGAGGGATGAGATATTAGAACTTCAGCTTGATGAGGATTTTTTAAGAGCTTTATTTCTTCTTTTGAAATCAAGAAAATATTCTCCCAAACTAAAAATATGTGTTCTTGAGATAATTTCTGAAAATTATGAAAATGAAATTAAACTTTTGCATTCTCAAATTCAGTCATACAATTTCTGAAATCCTAAAGAATTCTTTGAAAATCTTCCTTCTCCTAAGAAAGAGGAAATTGTACTATCTTTTGACTTGCATATTGAGGATGATTATTCTTTCAAACACAAGACAGAAGAAATAGTTTCAAGGCTTAATATTCAGAATACAACTGAGCAACCAGTCATTGAAGGCCTAGAAGTAAATAACATACATCATACTTTTATTGATCCTATATCAGATTATATGGAGAATATTTTTTTCTCAAATCTGCAAACATGTTTTCTCTATAAGGGTCAAATACATCAAAAGTGGCCTTTACACATCATATCATTTATTATAAAGGCGCATGATCATAATATACTTCCAATTTTGATCACAAGCAATCAAGTTATCCATTTATTGTTACAGCTACTTGATTGGCTTCATTGGCATTTTTGTATTACCTGATTCAATAAGATTTTTAGTAGATTGAGTAGGTAGATGAGTGCCAATAAGCTCATAATTTTGAGCATTTTTCTTTTAGTTTTCAATTTTCAGCTAGTTTTTCATTAAGTTGGTTTGAAAACTTTTGTGTGTTGTTTTAGTTTTAGATCAGATTTTAGTTTGCAGAAGACAGAAGACATTTACAGGTTCACCAAGGTCAATGGATGAGGACAACTGACCTGTTGTTCTTGACTTTTCACCAGGAAATGCCATCCCCAAGTGGAGCTAGTGTTAGACTCCTATACCAATAGGTGTCATATTTCATGATTGAATTGATGGGCTATGTAATATGTTCATACCTTTTCTTGTTGCAAAGGTTTTCCATATTATCAAAAAATAAAAAATAAATAAAAAATGTAAAGAGGGTATACCCTAAAAGAAAAATCAAAGGGTAAAAAGAATAAAAATGGCCAAAAAAGTAAAAGAAAATGAACCCCACCAAAAGAAAGGCCAAGGAAAGTGTGCAAGTCTAAATGCCACTACTTTTTGCTCTTATGTAATAAATGAAATTGTGTGCAACTTGTATCATATGCCACAATTTATGAATAGTCAAACAGTTTAAGCTTGGCTATTTCATCTTTCAATTTCATGTTTTAGAGATAGAGAATAAAATCTGACCAAACTGTTTAATCTTGGCAGATAAGTAGATAGGTAGAGTAAATAAAAGGAGCTCAATAACTTAATCTGAGCCCTTGGATGTAATAAGGTTAGACTTAGATAGATTTCTACATGTAAAAGAAAAGAAAGTGTGATAAGGGTTTGCCAGTCTAAGTGCACCCTAATAAAGAAGAAAAATGGTAGAGTAAAGTAGGTAGGGTAGGTAGATGATGTTGCAGAATTGCATGTGATGGACAATGACTCTAAATGTGTTAATATTTACTTTCATCACAAAGTGCAAAGGCAGACACTATACTGGAAGAAATTCAAAGCAAAGCAAAGTCAAAGTTATTAAATTCCCTTCTCATCTTCCCCTAAAGATTTCACTAATTTCCCTTAAGTACTAAGGTATTTGAAAATTAGAGAGGCTCAAGGCATTTCCTTGACTTTTGGAGGGACCGAACCCTCGGCCCAATAATTGGAAAAGCCTAAGTACTTGAAGTCATTCTTCATAACATTCACTCATTTCTAAACATCTTTTCCTAAGTAAAATCTCATTTTACTTAGGAAAATTATGCATTATTTCATAAAAAACCCTCAAAATCACATTTTATTCTAAGTCTAAGTGATGAAGTGATTATAATGCAATTTTCTTTTAAATCTTCACTTTCTTAATTATATTAATGTATTTTGAGTTTACATTGTCCCCTTGTCATATTAACATTGATTTTATGTATTAAATCCTTACAAAAATAACCTTCTCCTATTATATATAACTCCTTTTTATATAATATTCCCAAAAACCCATTAATAAATTTTAGCCAAAGTTATTTATTCCCACATGTTTAAATAAAAAACCCACTTTATGCCCCCTTTGGCTAAATATATCGTAATATTAAATTCCGCCCCCTATGGTAATTAGATTAATCTGATTTAATTATCATATAATAAAAGTATATTGAAAAAATAATTAAAACATGTTTTATTACGTTTTTTAATACAAAAATAATTCTTCCCCTATGTATTTTAATCCCCCGACTCCCTTTCCCAAGGTTAAAACTATAAACCCTTTGTAAAATCTTCAATACCTCCCTTAACTGCTAACCTTGGTTAAATCATTTCCCAATCACTTTCCTGCATTTTTATAAACAAATTGATTAACCTTCACAATTAATTAACTCCGCCAATCAGATTCCCCCCGATGAGATTAATTAACGTTTAATTGCGTCGGGCCCTCCATATTAAATCCTCGTCACTTCCACGTCCCCATCGATGTTCGATCAACCCATCTGAGATCAACGGTTATTAATGATATCGCTATCCATCCGTGTCCGAACAATAACGCGCGATGGCCTGGCAGTTTTCAAACAGTGCCATGCCACGCGTCAATCATTCTATGGAATCGCTCGCCCTCCGCCCAAAACCACTTTTCCCCAAAAGCGGTGCAATGGAAACCGCTTACCGCTTGCCTCCTGTGACTCATCCTCCGTACCTGCTGACGTCATCCATTAAATAAATAAATAAAACCCCGTCACCCTTTGGACTTTGTGAATAAAACAAATTTTCCCGCGTCATTTTCATTATTCTGTGGATGACCAAAGTCTCATGCAGAGAATTTCAAAAACAAACTGTCAAGCGCCATCAACTGTATTTTGCTGAAGACAATTGCATACCAGTAATCCAGAGTTCGTACGCCATAGCCTGTACCTGTTTAATCACTGTTCATCTCCCAAAAAATAGGTATTTACCCCAATTCCCATTAAAACTCTGTGAAATCCTATCTTTTGTTTTAAATTCCGCACGAAAGACAGAAACAGAGTTCAATTTGGTCTTGTTCAATCCCCAGAATTGTAAATTGCATTCCCAAAACTTGTAATTGTGTTTGTTCTTCACAAAAACCCGAAATTCATTTCTAAATCCACAAGAACCAGAAATGGAGGTTCCAGTGGCTCTGAACGTCGCACCTTTGAATGCCCCTCACAGAGATTTAGACTATCTGCCCCTAGTAGATAGAGATTTTCAAATTAAAGACCTCGTTCTTAGTGATAATCCTCTTTGAACCTTTTGTCGCTGCAGAGATAACTTTATAAACGGTTCTGATATTATTGGATTATGGGAATCCAATCTCCCCATGTATCTTCTCTCCTCAGTCCATATTTTTCATGAGTTAATTCATTACTGACATGCAAACTATGACCCCAATCAAAGAGCAATTTTGTCCCTGAGTCAAAACATCCTTTTCCCAATCACTACTCAGTCGATAAATGAAATGCTGCAATTTCAACCTGGTTAAGCCCTCACTCCCCTGTCCATGGGAGAATTACTTGAAAATTCTGCCAATTTGTCCCATGAAGAGTTAAATCGCATTTGTCAAACCTTTATGTTACCAGAGCATCAGCCCAAAGGCCCTCCCCCCTATGGTTATACTTTTTTCACTGATGTGGGCAGGCTTATTCTGAATATGATATCCTTTATCATGGGTTTCAATACTAGTGAATATGTTGATCAATTAACCTAGTATTGTTGTCTATATTTACCCCTGGACAGTCCCCTGTTGTCAAGTATGATTTTGCATCCTACATTGCTGATAAAATCCATGATCAGTTTATGATATTTGAGAATGAAAAAGTGTTCAAATATTCTTATGTTATATATCATCTCATGATTTATTACCAATCAGAAAGTTTCCCTTTCCATGTTCAGAAACTTGATGCCAAAGGAAATCCTAGGTCTGTGATATTTTGGTCTGCCATCACCCATAATTCCTCTGATTCTCCTTACTCCTATAATGAGTTTATTGACCTATTTGTACACCCTGCAACCACTTTGTTAACGGGAGTTTCCCCTCCTAGAGTCAATAATGAAATCAAGAAAATTCTACAGCTCTCAAAACAATATAGGGTAGGTGACTGGTACTTGTATCAAAATCACACTGAGATCAGAATATATGGATGTGAATTGTGCCCATTCAAGTTTCCCAAATATGTCCCCATGAGACTCTTTGCACTAGATTATTTCAGGCAGATGATTAACTCAGATATAGTTTATTTCTGCGATGCAAAGAAAAAGGCTCAACTCAGGATCAAAAGTCAATTAGGTCCCTTTGTTTGTAACTCTAGAGATGTTGGAAAGGAAGCAGAAAGAATCTTAGAAGAATATCTCAGATTACAAAAAAGTTTTTACTGGGTGCCTTATGACCCAAATAGCTTTATCTGTGATAGAAGAATTAAAAATAAACTATCACCATACATTCATCACAAAATTCCAGAAATTGAACAATATGCCAATATGGATGAATGGATGGAAGGAACATTGGTAGAACAGGATAGTGAGCAGGTCAATGTTGAAAATGTAATGAAATACCTTGAGAAAATACTTGACCTAGACTCTTTTGGACAGGTGCAGATACCAGGTATTGGTTCTTCTTCTGCAGGGACTTCTTAGAAAAATTTACAGGAGATCAGTGCATTGGCCACAGTACAATCTAAAGGAAAAGAAAAGGAGCCTGACATACAAGTATTTGAAAAATTCACAATGACAGAGCAACCTGAGACTTCTAAAGAATAGGGTCAAGTACAAATTCCTCCTATTCAGATCAATGAGCCGGAAATTTCAATTTTACAAACTCCTATCAATATAGAAAAAGGCAAGAAGAGAGATGCTGAAGTTGCTACCCCTGTTGGTGGATCTTCAGAACAACCTCATGCTAAAAGAAAAAAATTAAATCCTCTTCCAGAAGTAGATTTTGTTCAGGAAATTCCTGATAGCCAGAGAGAAGATTTGGATAGTCAACAAAAAGGTACAGTCAGTGGGGCATCCACTACTTTACAGAGAAAAGAGCTGCAAAAGCAACAGAGTGTTGAAATATCTTCTTTCAAACCACCAGTTAAAGATGCAGGAGATATAAAGAAAACCTTTATCAATATAAAAGCCAGGAATGATCCACTAAGACTCCAGGTTTACAATCACTATTTGAAGATGGCTCCTAAGAATCAAGAAATATTGATGTCAGCTTATGACATTCAGCAAGGCAAAATGATAATGAGTCACTTCAAACCAAAAGTGCAGCAGCCTCAAACGGCTGCAGATTATATTAGAACAAATTTTTAAGTCTTAGCAAAGGATATTCATCCTTTAGATCAGATTGAGTTACATAAGCAGACTGGTGAAATGATATATTCTACTCTGACTGATAAAGCAATGGCAACTCAGAAGTTGCAGGATTCTTTGGAGAACACTAATGCACAATTGTAGCTTGAAAAAGCCTCTTCTCAGGCCAAAGACAACAGGATAAAGACATTGGAGGAAATAATCATTGGATTGGGTCACAATCCTAAATATGTCAAAGGTATAGAGGCCCTAATCAAGAAAAAAGATGATGATATTTCAACTTTGAGAAAGCAGTTGAAATTGCCAGTTTCAAGACATCCACAGACTGAAGAGATGATAAAGAAAAATTCTGAAGAAGAAATGATGGACTTGCTTTTGAAACTGAATGAGCAACTAAATGAAATAGAAAAAGAGCTTGAACAGGCATTAAAGAACAATCAGTCTACTATTCCAGCATCAACAACAGAGGCAATTACAGGTACAGGTACATCCACAACAGGTCAGCCAACAGAGCTATCATAGGTAAATACTTCCAATTTGAGTTCTGAAGAATTAATAAATTCAATGAATGAATTGAAACTTCAAGTAACAGAACTCTAGCACAAAAAGTTACAGCTTACTAATTTAGAACAAAGATATGATCTCTCAAAAATGAGTGTTGCTGATAAAACAAGAGAGGTCAAAAGATTAGAAAATTTGGTTAAAGCATTGGAAAAGGATCTCACATTGAAGAAACCTTTAAAGGAAATAAATGAAATTTTTTGGGACAACATTATCCAATCAATAAAGGATGTCTGGTCTTCAATTCAGATTATGTATAAACAGAATGATTTAGTCAAATTGGCTATAGAAGAAGTTCAAAGTACAAGAGAAGAATTGGGAAATAGGCCTGAGGAAGCCAATCAACTCATACAGTTTCTAAACACTCAAACCAGACACCAACTTGCAGAACTTGGTATTCAGGACAGGACCGGAACAATTTTGGAAATAAAAAGAGTTTTTACTAAGAGAACCCTTATGCAGAATCTAGAACGAAGGTGCTAAGATATGCAAGAAGAAATCATTGCCTTCAGAGAAAGATTTGATATTTTGTTGAAAAAAGGATTGCTCGGTCCTATAGTTTCAGAGGATAAACTAATGGACCTTGAAAGCTATGTTGAAAAATTGGACAAGTATGCTGACAATCAGGCCAATTCTTCAACCAGTACATCAGAAGCAGCATTGCCAACAGGAAAAAATATTCATGATAGATTGGAAAATTTATTTTATCTTGAGCATGAAGTAAAGCATTTGTTTCCAATTCAGCCTACCTTTTTCAGATATACTGAGGCTGATGAAACATTGAGAAAACTTCAACGGACCAGAATAACAGAAGATAAATGGTGGGAAGTGTTGGAACTTTTGTAAAATTTATCCTTATATGAAATTTTGCCTATTTACTACAGTATACCATGATAAAAAGGATAAACAGAGGTCAAAGTGTATCAGTGAAAACAAAGAGTATCAGTAAAGCAAGGCAGTCAGAACAGAATTACTGAGGATGACAGCAACGGGCCAAAACATAAGGCCTGCCTCCAGCACATTCTCAAAAGAAGGAAACAGCACAACATCAGTTACTTTTTATCTTATCTACGAGACCATTTGTCTCTATTTTTATTGTAACTTATTCATGAGTCACCCTAGATTATATCTCAATTTGTTATGAGATATTTTTGATATTTTTTTGTATAAATACTCCCTCAATTAGAGTATTGAGGGTGGATTCTTATACTTTGCTGTAATATTGACTTTTTCGGAATAAAGAGCTGTTGGAGAATTTTTTTGTGGCTTGCTAGATGATGAATTGATGCGAAAGACTCTTTACAGGATTCATGTGTCAAACTACGGATCAATAAGTCATCTTTCTCTTGTGTTTTAAAGTCTTTATATATGTTTATCATATCACTGTGTTTTCATTTCTGAATAGCTAATGAAAAATAGTAAATCAGAAAGTGCTTAAGTGTAATCTGATTTTAATCATCGTTATTCTAAATGTTTTCTTCTAAACTGGTTTTAAACAGTGAATTCTTAATTGCTCCTGTTTTATTAGTTTAAGCATTTTGATTATTTAGTAAAGAATACTTGAATGCTCTTTATTGATAATCACTCAATTTCCCTCTTTGAATGTGTTGAAAGATTCTTAATTTCCTTTCATCCATTTTAATTCCATCTCATTCGCTTTAAAGATCTAAAATTATTCTCTGTTTGATTATATTGCCCTGTAAAACCATCTTTTGTTTAGAAACTTAATCCAGTGAAGCCATATTTTTGACTCCATAGCCCAATGGCCCGATTTACTTCAATCTTGCCCTCAGCTATCGAATTCCACCACCTAAATTCAATCAAAACCCTTGAACTTTATAATTAGCCTAATATCTTTCAAAACAAAGCTAAATTTTAAAGAGAGAGCCCTCTCTGGGTACAGATTGGCTAGATTCTGTACCTAAAAGATTGGTTTGTGGTTACCTCGGACCCCTTTCCTCTTCTCTACAACTTCAAGGAAAATCTGAGTGATAGCATAGTTAGTGTTAGACTCCTATACCAATAGGTGTCATATTTCATGATTGACTTGATGGGCTATGTAATATGTTTATACCTTTTCTTGTTGCAAAGGTTTTCCATATTATCAAAAAATCAAAAAAATTTAAAAAATGTAAAGAGGGTATACCCTAAAAGAAAAATCAAAGCGTAAAAAGAATAAAAATGGCCAAAAAAGTAAAAGAAAATGAACCCCACCAAAAGAAAGGCCAAGAAAAGTGTGCAAGTCTAAATGCCACTACTTTTTTCTCTTATGTAAAAAATAAAATTGTGCGCAACTTGTATCCTATGCCACAATTTATGAATAGTCAAACAGTTTAAGCTTGGCTATTTCATCTTTCAATTTCATGTTTTAGAGATAGAGAATAAAATCTGACCAAACTGTTTAATCTTGACAGATAAGTAGATAGGTAGAGTAAATAAAATGAGCTCAATAGCTTAATCTGAGCCCTTGGATGTAATAAGGTTAGACTTAGATAGATTTCTACATGTAAAAGAAAAGAAAGTGTGATAAGGGTTTGCTAGTCTAAGTGCACCGTAATAAAGAAGAAAAAATGGTAGAGTAAAGTAGGTAGGGTAGGTAGATGATGTTGCAGAATTGCATGTGATGGACAATGACTCTAAATGTGTTAATGTTTACTTTCATCACAAGTGCAGCCGGAGACATTTAAGAGGGGGAACTAATACAACGTTAAAAAGAAAACGTTTACATCTAGGTACCTCCTTAGCCTCTTTGTCACACCATCATTAACTATTTTCGGAGAACCATGCTTGCTACTCCCAAGACAACATTTTCATACATACAAGGGAGTGGTCAACAAGATCGGCAAGTTTGTTCACACCACCTGCAAGACAAATTGACAATGCTTTCAGTAAGTGTGCAATTGAATGCCAGACCATATGCCAAAACAAACCTCCATGAAAAATTAAAATAACACATTAAAATCAAATATAAGTGGACAAGGAAAGATCCACCGCAGTGAAGTTTCACGTGCAGGTGACCTTCCTTTAAAGATAATTTTTTCTCTAACCTGCAATTTTTTTGTCACTGAGCCATCCTTGTTGAAGTACAACTCCTTTTCCATAGCTCTTGTATTAACTACCTTCTCACTGTCGCGTAATCTCAGAGTCCCTCTTCTGCTTGAGTGATTAAAGGAAATGGGTGAAAAAACTGAAAGAGAAGACAATTGTCTGCCATAATTATCAAACATTGCACCCAACTTCTTCCCCTTTCCATTGTTACCCAATGAGGTAGATGTGGCAATTGTTGTCATACTGCCCAAAGCAGATTCCATCTTCTCTTATCTTGAATATAGAATTACAAGATATTCATATTAGTATGAACCTTAAAAAACATGACTCCCATTGCTAAAAACCACTTTTAAGTTGTAACAAGCAAACTAAACAACTATCGCAACTTTTGGCAACTTCTAGAGCATTAAGAGAGAAACAACCAAAGAGAAATACAACCACAATCCTCATTTTAATGAGACCGGACTATATATTTGCATTAAGATAATAGAAAGAAATCACGACTATATTAAGGCCAACACAAAACAATCTTTAACCAGTGTCTCTCGCGGCCTTCAGGTTGCCATGCTAGAGTTTGCATATTTTTAATTTAAATTCTTGACCTCTCGTGCCCATCTATGAATGCATCCAATGGGATATCTACATCAAATGCTCCTTTATATCCCCAAAAACAAATTCCCTACTACAAGAGCACCAGTATTGATGGATCACCCCACACCATCCCACCCACTAGAAACGGTGAAAAAGGAAACCCGAGAAAACTTCTAAAATATCTCAAGATGACTATATGGGTGGTTCTTATGAATCAACCAACCATTCAGAACATGTTCATCAATCCAAACCATGAGTATTATGTGACGATATTCAAGCAGGCACTGAATCGGATTTCTGAAGCTATGTTAGAGAAACCCTAAACTCTCACTAAAAATAGGTGAAATGTGGCACCACTCAGAGATTGACATGTGCCAATTGGTACAAGTGGTAGACAGTTGGCATGCTCAAAAAACGAGGTGATGCAGGAATGACATGAGGGAGAAAATATCAGAAAAGCCCCAAATCTGGAGAACTAAAGCTCATCACCAACCTGAGATTGACAACTTTACATGATGTAACCTATGAAATCGTAAATGGAGAAATAATAGTAACAATAAAGTAACCTATGTAACAATAAATTCGGATTCATCCTGGGAGTGGTAATGGGAGAAATCATAGTGAACAACAGGAAACACGCAGAGTTGCTTACAATCAAATAGATGAAAAAACACATACAAAAAACCTAGATAATAATCATGAACAAGCTTAATATTGAATTGTGAATTGTAAAGGAACTTACAAAATGTGACATTACGAACCTGGTCAAGCGCACAAGCAAAAATATCCTGGACATGACCCTGGTTGACAAGTTGTATTGATCATGATGCAAGAGGATTTGTACCTGCACTGCCAAGTCAATCAAAATCCATCATTATCTATACAATAAATACAAGTAATTGATGTAGTATTTTTTACTCTAAGATGCATTCTTATGATAATGTTAGAACATATATTGAAAATGTCAAAACATACCTGAATAAGCTCCTCTTCGTTTCAAGAACAATTTATTGGAGTCGCATGAACTTGGAACAAGCCTCCCACGATATGAAAGAGTAGCAACTAAGTCAACAGTGACTTTTTTGTTGCTACGCTGGATCGAGGGAGGTTTGCTCCAAGATTAAATTGCTCCAATAAATTATTCTCTACTAAACAGGGCCAACCACGTGAAGGTGGAAGCTCTTATGGCCCCTCCCACATCACTCTCAATTCCCCAATACCCAATCTATATTTCATTTTTTACTTTCATGAGCATAAAAAAAAAAATATTCAATAACTAATAAAAAAACAATTCAACAAAAAGTACGCAAGGAAACATTGCAATTAATGCTTGACATAAAAATGGTATGATAAATGAGTTTTTTATATAACGCAAAAAACGTTCCAAGTATGGTAACGTTTGTCTTATAATAATACAATATTTTACATTATCGAAATTTCTTTTTCTTCTTCCTATTTTTAAAGCTCCTAATTACATCATCAATATCATCATGCTCTGCTCCTGTTTCGTGCCTTTCGACCCGCACTGCTGACCTAGTTGCGTAGTCACGATGTATGGTCTCATCCAGTGACGGGGCATCGCCTACAAAAACAGATAATATTAAATTTTAATTGTCAGTTTTTAAATATCATTGAACTAGTTCGGTAATATTAATAAAAAAAATTTGCAATGAGATTATTTACCTGGTGCACCAGTTGTCGCCGCTGACCTAGTTGCGTAGTCACGATGTCTGGTCTCATCCAGTGACGGGGCATCGCCTACAAAAACAGATAATATTAAATTTTAATTGTCGGTTTTTAAATATCATTGAACTAGTTCGGTAATATTAATAAAAAAAAATTGCAATGAGATTATTTACCTGGTGCACCAGTTGTCGCCGCTGACCTAGTTGCGTAGTCACGATGTCTGGTCTCATCCAGTGACGGGGCATCGCCTACAAAAACAGATAATATTAAATTTTAATTGTCAGTTTTTAAATATCATTGAACTATTTCGGTAATATTAATAAAAAAAAATTGCAATGAGATTATTTACTTGGTGCACCAGTTGTCATCGTTGGGACTGTTGCCCTGTCTTCCTCTCTGGTGGTAAGATCCTCAAGGGAAACATTCTCTATCATTTAAACAAAAGACGTTATAAGGACAACCATCAAGGTATAATTAGAAAAAATTATAAGTGGAAATTAATTACCGTCACGACCCTCACTAATTGTAGCATTGTCGGCCTGGTCCCCACTACAATGATCAGGTTGCACGTGAGGATCTTCTACATCTGGCTCTAAAACTGGGTTATTTGCCTCGTCGGTAGTGTTGCTCCCCTGATTTAAACAAAGTTGTTAGACATTAAATTTATGGACGAAAACAAACATATTGAAAGGTTAATTTTTTACCTTATCAGGCATTCTGGATCTTGGGACCTGCCCCAAGCTTCTGCGATGTTCAACTACGGCTTGATAGCCAAAATGGAAAGCGATATTTTTATCTTCCTCTGTAGTTTCTGTTCTGAAGTCATCACCCTACATTACATATGATTGTGTATTTTTAATCATATTTGATAGGATTACAGAAATGTTGGAAGGTGATACAATTAATTATAATATGTTTAGCTACTTAATTACAATTCTTGCGGCTAATTTCAAGTAGCCACCCTAGCCTAGCTTGTGATTGCCCTTTTTTTCAATCCTAGCCTTGGTTTCCTTTGAGGTTTCAGGCAACCTAGCATCAAAAGATTGAAGTCAGATATGACGTAGCACACTTTTATTTTAGACATAGAGAAAAGTAAAGCTATTGAATTAAAGTTGTAATTTACCTTGCGGGTCCAGTTGGCATTTTTCCTTCTTTCTTTGCCCTTTTCTCTTTTCCATCATGGATGAGTGCTCTCCACTCACTCTCTGGAACTGTGAGAGGATGCTCATATCTAGGGTTAAATTTAAATTGCATCCTATAGGTGTCCCTGATATATTTCAAATATTTTCCGGCTACCCGAGCCATCGTTGTTCTGTCAAATGTGCTGACCCCAAAAAGGGCTTCTAGATAATCTAGAAGTTCTTTTTTCAGGTTGGAATTCTGGGAATTCCACCCTGTGCGTATGGTTGGGCCAAAAATTACCAATGCATGGCTCTCCAGAAACCTGTAGAACTCATTGTTTCGTACACAGAAAAAAAGAAAAAAAGAAAAGAAAAAGAAGAAGAAGATATTATCATTAATTTAAAAATAAAAATCATGATAAATATGTTTTAGATAAAGTACATGAAATATTTAAAATATTAAAATTTACCTGGGAGTTGTACATGCTTTATAGGGACACCTTCATCGTTCACCAACAACGTGCCATTAATGGTCCTTGTGGAGCTGACACGTGTAGCTCCAGGAAACGCAATAATGTAGTTGGCCATATCAGCCTCATCATTGCCAACACGTTCAGCGGTTGGCTGGGTGTCTGCTTGGGCAGGGTGTGTTTCTTGGCTAGCACCTAAAGGAGTAAAAGGTGTACGAGAGGGTTGTTGGGAAATCTCTTGCCCTTGTGTCCCACTACCACCAACACCGGGTTCAGCAAATGCCAGAAAACGCTACATACAAAAGAACTTTTTGTTAGTTTAGTCAATGTAAAAATTAAAAATCAAACTATCACAATTCATCTCATGCAGAACAAAAAAAAATATCCTTTTGACTTTTTATTATTACCTGATATCTATCTAGCTGGCTCATAAGTTGTTTTATCCTCTCTTCTGTTTCAGGTGTTTGAGGCGCGTCTATCAAAGTATTAAATTCCGACCTTGCATCTCGTGCCTTTTTTCACAACAAGAACACGGGAGATAGGGATGAAGAAAGCTCTTCCTCAAAGAGGGAATCATCAGGCGTACCATGGCTAGGTGTCTGCATATTTGAACAAAATTAATATTATTTCAATTATGTAAATAACTAAAATACCTGAAGATAGAGAAATGCTAGCACTTTACATGTTCTTTCGTTGGCCTCTTTCGGCGATCATCCCGTCTCGGGGTTGTTCCTGCACTGCTCTGATCAGTCTGCCACATTGCAATAAAATTATAAATGTAAAAACTTGAAAAAAATATCTAACTTGAAAACAAAAAATGAAAACTGAAATAATTTCTAATAAGACACCAGAAGACAGAGTTAGAGTTTCAAATATGCCTTGCATTGAATTCAGTCCTGGAAACATGTCATTGCACATTAAGGCACCCAAACAAGAGACGAGTTGACAATGAAGACCTTATTGAATATATTGTTGGAGCAACTTCTAGTAAACTTGTTGTGAAGACCTTGAGGACAATTTTGGAGCAACATTGTTGAAGCTGATGGTATAGCATTGTTGGAGACGATCTTGAAGGGCCTTGAAGTGAAGCTTTTGGAGCAACTATTGAAAAATCCTTAGAGCATTTAAGTAAGGCACTTTCTATCTTCCATCACCTTTTTCCTTTCAAAATCCTTTAAACGATTTTGTTGATATTTAATTTTTGAAATCACGTTATAATTCCTTGATTATATGTGTTTTGGGACTTTCCCTTTGAAATTACCCAAAAATACCCTGGAAATTTTATCTTCAGGATGCATGTCTGACCCTATTGTTCAATATTTTGATTGATAGTAGTAAACATAGAGAGTTAGGGGGATCTTGACTTGGTTTGGTTGGGCCATTAGATCCCTAACATCTACTAGGGAGAACCCCCTTGAGTTGGAGGAGAGCTAGCCTGAAGTGAAAAGAGGTTGGTGAGGTGACAATGGGGCTATTGAATTACACATGGTATCACACTTTAGCTTTAGGAATTTATCTTGAGAAGTGCGATATTTTGCTATATCAATTCTCAAATTTTTTACAACACTATTGTTAAGAACTAATAAGAAGTGATGTTGAGGGGTTTTTGGGTATAAGAAACAATACCATTTAAAAACTAGGGTTCTCAGTCCTTGGCATTCCTTCACCTGGGCCTAGGGGTACACTAGAATAATTTCACACTAAACCATGCAAACTTAAAAGTAACTTAACAGATCCATAAAGTAATAATAATCATAATTCCTAATTTCCTATTGTACGATATGATGCAAATTATTCAAACATGAAGCAATGAAGACATGCAATGTCTGAATTTCAAGATTGATGAACCAATACAAGAAGTTAGAAACTACAACTTTGATTCAATACTCTATGTCCTAACTCGAGGAAGGAATCTAGTTTGTAGTACAGAACATGCATCGTGTATTATAAATTCTTAATTGACAACAACTAAAGGTCATCTACCTCATCAATTCCTTCCCATTTTGTGTTTTTATGTTATATTCCTTATAAAAGTGTCAAATTTATCTCAAAGTAAGCAACCACTGAATAAAATAAAAAATAGTTTAGATATGATTGAGAAATGGTCATTTATTTCTTGAAAGGATCTTCACAATTTCTTTGGTTGTTTTTCATCTCAAGAAACAAGAAATGACCTAAGAAACTATCGTGATGTAATATAAGAAACAACACGGTGCAATGGCCATTTTCAAAACCAAATGATGTCCATTGAGGACATGGCCTTTATTTGGTTCCTGTTTCATAGGAGTTTCAGGTAGAAATGGAACTTTGTTGTACCATTTCCAGTAGTAAAAAGGGAAAACCTTCTTTTTCCATTGGAAATAATTTACCTTTCCTTTTTCAAGATAATCTAAATCACAAAAAATATGAACTATACTACACACATTCTTGGATAATGTGAAAGTGGAAAAGGAATACCCTACACAAGTGATGCACACATGTACATTTGAACACTAATAGATTTTTGTAGTTGAAATGCAATGCTTGTTTTCATTTGAATGTAGGGTTTTTAAAGCAGGGAGAAATAATGGCTGCCAAATTAATAAGCGTTTCTTTGGGAAAAATTTAAATCTTGTATTGGGTGATGAAGATAATAGAGGGTGTTGAATCTTGATTCTTGACATCTAGAGAGAACCCTACAGCCTAACACAATCCAATGGAATTGACCAAAAAAACCCAAATAGAGTCAACCCTACTATAGGAGGAAGGGTCTGCAGTAAGAACTTACCATTTTGCAAGAGCTAAGGGTGAATGTTGTTTTGCAAGAGCTGAGGGCGAATGATGTTCTGTAAGAGCTGAGGGGGAATGCAGGGTGAATGCTGTTCTGCAAGAGCTGAGGGAAAATGCAGGGCGAATGCTGTTCTGCAAGAGCTCAGGGAAAATGCTGAGTGCGAATGCTATTCTGCAAGAGCTCAAGTCGAATGCTGAGGGCAAATGCTGTTCTGCAAGAGCTGAGGGCGAATGCTGAGGGCGAATGCTGTTCTGCAAGAGCGGAGGGCGAATGCGCGCATGATATCAGACTTTAATGTAGCACACATGTACATTTGAACACTAATATATTTTTGTAGTTTAAATGCAATGCTTGTTTTCATTTAAATGTAGGGTTTTTAAAGCAGGGAGAAATAATCGCTGCCAAATTAATAAGCGTTTCTTTGGGAAAAATTTAAATCTTGTATTGGGTGATGAAGATAATAGAGGGTATTGAATCTTGATTCTTGACATCTAGATAGAACCCTACAGCCTAACACAATCCAATGGAATTGACCAAAAAAACCCAAATAGAGGTAACCGTACTATAGGAGGAAGGGCCTGCAGTAAGAACTTACCATTTTGCAAGAGTTGAGGGCGAATGTTGTTCTGCAAGAGCTGAGGGCGAACGCTGAGGGCGAATGCTGAGGGAAAATGTTGTTCTGCAAGAGCTGAGGGCGAATGCTGAGGGCGAATGCTGTTCTGCAAGAGCAGAGGGCGAATGCGCGCGTGATATTAGACGTTAATGTAGCTATTGCGACGGATACGAAACAATAAAATCATTTTTATGTAGCGCGCATATAAGTTTCGTATTTTTATGTAGCGCACATATAAGTGTCATTATACCGATGGCAGACAAAGCGTCGCTATTGCGACGGGCGCCTCCAAACGTCGCAATTATGACACTTAGACATTGTGTCGCACTTGCGATGTTTGGAGGCCGTCGTAATAGTGACGCTTTGGGCCATAGTGTCGCAATTGCGACGTCTTCCTCCAAACGTCGCAATTGCGACACTTTTTCTAAGTGTCGGTATTGCGACACTTTTCTATAAATGTCGGTATAGCGACGGTTTCGGGCGGGATGGAAAAAATTAGGGGAAATTTCTGACATTTGGTCAAAATCGTCGGAACCAAGTGTCGGAATTTTCGCCGAATGTAGTAGTGTAGATTTTAATTAAGTGTTGATTTGTCCAAGAAAATCACATGAACTCACGTATTTTATCATTACTCAAGCATAATAGTATTGATGGTCTAGGGCCCCCAAAGTGATTTGAGAGCCTATTACTTGATGTTTTGGATTTTGTGCATTTAAAACATTTTTTCCATCACTAACAACTTTTCTGTTAATCACTCCTACATAGCAAAGTATTGTACTTTATTCTCTATTTTTATCTTATTAGAAGCTAGACCAAAGAAGAAAAACTCTTGTGAAATGTCAAAGCTCCGAAGAAGAACAAGAAACCCATGGCTAATCCACACTCAGCGCCTCCTACTATAGAAGTAACAAATATGCCTCTTTATTATCTGATACAACATGCAATCAAGACAGTGGATCTTCCTCACTAGAATCCATGTACAAATTATTTGAAGATGAAAATCCCAAAATAATTGAAAGGGTAGTCATAGCTGATGACCAAACATCTTCTTAAACTTCTTGCAGTGAAGTTGCTAATTCCCTCCTCCACCAAATTATTGCTCGCCCTGAAATTTTTCCCTATTCAGATATGGTGAAATGGATAATCGACAATTTGAGCATTGGAGAGAGGACATTCTTAACTTCAAGGGACACAATAATTGGGTCTTTCAATGTATAATATTTAAATAAAATGTATCATATACCTGACCCACAGAAGGTATATGACAAGAATTTACTTGAAAATTTTGCAAAGGAAAATAAACTAGTGTCGGACCCAATAAGGCAATGGATGCACAACCCCAACAAGCACAAGCATGACGACAAGGATATGTACTTTGTGTATTCTCTTGCTGGTTTGTATTGTAATATCGTTGCTATGATGTGTAGGTTGTTTCGTTACCCTAATACAAGTAAATTTTTAGTTGAATGGGTTCCTCTCATTGAAGCTTCATCAAATTCATATATTATGGATTGGGGTACCATCCTTTTAAATAACTTTTCCTCCCAAATCCTTGAATATAGAAAGAACTAAAAATTCACTTCCAAGATAGCTCCCCCCTTTTTCATGAGTGTTTATATAAAGGACGAAGTATGTTTCACTTCAGACCTCCCAAGCATGGGATGGAAATGGACCATACAAGACTGTACCCCATATCCATGTTTACCATAATATCATATGGGAGTCCAATTATGAGTCTCATTTTTATCGAATTTGTCATGGAGTCATTTTACCCCTATTTCAAGTTTTTTTTGGAGAAAAGGCCCCAATATTTTCAAAATAAGCCAGATATGACTTCATGACCATAGGAAGCTAGTTTGGAGAAGAACTATTTACATATGTTAGATTTTATGGAAGTCTTTCCAAGCCCCATGTTCTCCCACTGTATGTGCCAAATAAACTTCTAGCCAGAGAAATTGGTTATCAAAAAGTAGGGAATTGGTTAACCAAAGCCTTAAAGGAATCCAAACAGTCCGTCTTTCCATCATTTACTATTAATTGTCAAGTCTATGCTTTATAAAATTACAAACATGTTGGACTTGAAATCAAACAAATTGAATTTTTGAAATTATCTACCATGCCCAGCAAATAGTTTGACCCAAACAAAGTGGCTCAAGACTTTACAGCCCACATAAAAGTCATACTATTTATTCATGAGCCCGATGTATATGATTATGTATTTGAGTCTGTTGAGACATATTCACAGGTTGAGAAGCTGGTAGAGATTCGGTTGAATCCAGGACAACTCGTTGAATTTAAAGGATACATGAACAATAGGTTGGAGAATATCCCTCTAGACATTATGAGGGTGTCCAAACCAATTACACAGAAAGAACGGGATTTGGAGCAGCCTCCCAAGGACACTAAGGTCGTACAGGAAGCACGTGAAATCAAATCTAGAGAGCTACAAATTGTTAATACTTTATTTAGGATTAATTTGGATGAGGTTTGGAACTAGCTTTATTAGCGGATCAAAGGAAAGCAAGAGTAAAATAATTTTGAGATTAAATAGATAAGTAGCACTCCTCAAGACAAAAAATAGAGCTCGCTTACTATTGGGCCTTCTGAAAAATCAGTTATTATAGATGAAATTGAATTCATCCCAACCTTCCTCTCATTAGAAATTGTTCTCAAGATAGAATAAATCCCTTCTCTTGACATCTTTTACAGCCCCAAACATTGGGATGTAATGAGCAGACAAAAAAAGAGAAAAGAGTTGAGAAATCCTAGGCATTAGTTCCTGGAGATATACCGATGGAAGTGGTGTGGAGAGATCCACAAACTAATCCTTATGAAGATTTAAAAATATTATCACAGTTTGCAGGTGCTTATGCAACTGCCAAAATTGACAAGGCATCAGAGGTCCAACAATTAGTCAAGGAAAAATATGACAAAATCCAACACTTAGAGTAGGAGTTGTTAAAATAGAAATAGAGTATCGATCATTAGTTGCCGGCATAGTTGTCACAACTTCAGAAAATATTTGATCAACTGAAACTACAACATAAATCTGACATCAATATCAAAGATACTTAAATCCAAAAACTCCAATTCATAATTGAACAACTGAAGGACAACGCAAAGGTAGAAGACTTCAAAAAGGAAGCTTTGGAATTGAACACCCTTTTGGCCTAGAAACAAGTATAATTCTGTCATAAATTGACAATCATCAATGATCTATGTGACAGACGTGATTCACTGAGGAATCAATTGTCTAATCTAAGGATGAATATTGATGATATTGATGAAAAGATCTCAGAATTCATCACTTGGTAAGACACGGCTGAGGGTGGAAAAGAAAATCTTCCCATAATAGAGGATTCCAAAAACGAAATCCTCCTTACAGATTGGGACATTGTTACATAGTATTTTGTCACTGTCCCTGTAATCCCCATCCCGAAAATTGGAGGACCATTTTAGTGACTTATGTGTATTTTCATACCTTGTTACAAGTGTCATTTCATCCCTTGGCATGTCAAGAACATGTTCTCTGTTGATCATTCCTCAAGCAGACCCTCAAAAACATGTGATTTTGGGTCGGCACTAGTAGGCAGTTATGGCCTCACGCCCATGGAGAAATTAACATTGGGCCTCGCGCCCTTTGGTGCTCTATCTTAGAAGGGCACCCGCATTGAGATATTTTTGGAAATTTTTTTAAAATAGAAACGAATTTTCCATGCTCAACAACTTCGTGAGTGGAGTCATCATGGTTTGTTCGACTAAATAACATCGAGTTCCTCCCTTTGGCTTGTTGTTCCCTAAAATTGTGCAACCCCCCAAAGGAATAGTCCTCTCCTCCACCTTATGAGGGATCCCAAACCACCTCCTCCTCTCCTATAAATTCTCCCTCCTCACATTGATTCAGCTAGCTGAATATTCATTACTATAGCTGGTGTGTGGAACAAAGCAGAGAGGAATCCATTATTGAGAGAGAGTTTAGGCCCATTGCCTCATCGAATCTGATCCAGAACGAATGCTTGAGACGCACCCAACTGAACCCGTCGAAGGAGGCCTGCAACATCAAGGCATTAAGGTTTTAAACTTCTTTTATTTATAAATAATACATGACTAGTTTTTTGGTTCCAATTTTGTGTTTAATTACATGAAAAATGTTTGATTCTCCTTGACCAATCGAATAGTTTTAAGTGAAAGTATATTCTCGTATGTTGTCATCTTTCACTTGATCTTTGTGTAGGTACACAGACATCATCACTAACGGACCGTGACGTGTGAAGATAAAATAGGAGGATCATTGATGCAAGTCACAACAAAAGCGTTAGACCGAGGTAGAGTATCTATCCCAGTTCGTCTTTCATTTATAAGTTAGGAATCCAAAACTACAGCATGTTCCCTTGTTGCTAGACCCAACCTAGGGCTAGAGGGATCGCCTTTGTCCACAGAGGGGATTTTATTGCTCAAAAATTTGGTGACCATACTGGGGATCAGCGTGTTTTTCATCTCTTGTTGATCCGTCTAGATTTTTGCTTGTCTGTCCAAATTTGGTCGTATTGTCGCTTTTATTATTTGTTTTTCTTGTCTAACTGTTTCAAGCCATCCTACCTATTCTCATAGTGTCAAGCCTAGCTTTTCCTCAACTGATATTTCTCCTTTCCTTAGTTTTCTAGCTCGGCACTGCCATTTCCTAAACAGTCGCGCCGATTGGCATGGGTTGCCTATTTTGTAGGTGTGATTTCCCCTGTTTAGCGAGGATTATAGCTGAACAGTCACACCGAATCCTGTAGGTTTGGATTTGGGCCTCTTTCTTGAGTTTTCCAGTGCATATTTCCCTCTATATTGGTTTCTCCCTCCTCGATTAGTCCACTTGGATTGTTTTTGACTTCCATGTCTCGTTCTTTTCAGTTGTTTGTCTCTCTTTTGATTGGTGTGGTTCATCATCCTAGGGTTTCTAGGTGTCTTCCGTTGCTTGTTCAACCACCTATTCACTGAGCTTCTGAGTCATGTATGATTTAGTCTAGTGTCTTGTCTTATCAGCTTTTGGACTGATTGTTTTCTCTTTTCTCTCGATTATGTGTGTTCTGTCACCCTGAGCATAGATCACATTGCTCATTGAGTTGATTTGAAAGTCCTCTTTTGAGTGAATGAATGTGTCTCTGTTTTGAGTGTGTTTTACATTTGCATTGGATTGGTCTCTTTTTCTTTGATCATTTTGTTCAAGTGGCTCAAAACCAGTATTCATTTTGTCCTTTTAGTGTAACAGTGCATCATTACTTCTCATTCATCTAAAAGAACAAAATTTTCTTTCTCTCTTGATTTGAAAATGAAAAGTAGTATTTTGCATTAGTAGCTTTCTCATTAAAAGTGAACAACAAGAGAAAATTATTTCGTTTTCTGCTTTGGTTGTGTTAGGTGCATTAGGAAAAGTTCTTCTTGCATTTGATTGCTTGTTGCTTCATTGTGAATTTATATCCCTCTCTTAGCTAGTTTTTCATCGAATTGGAATGATATTATTCCTCATGTAGTTATGCATTAGAGATTCGAAATTACATTCGGTAAGGCCTTGAAACTGCAACATAATTTCAAGATAAACTTTAAAATGAACTCAATCAACCTAAGGAAGCATTCAAACTTAATGCTCACATTTTAGAGTTCTACTTTAGAGACGTGTTCCGACATCGTTAAACCTAGTTGTGGTTGTTCGCCATTGGGCATTAGACAATGCTAGCACGGACTTGTGCTCCTCGTGTCGTTGATTATATAAAGGGACACCCTCATACATTGCAATCCTTTATCCATAGGAAGCTGAATCTGCCACCCTATAACCATGATACACCGAACACAACATTCGGGGAGACTGCCTACACGTACGTTAAGTCCTTGGTCATTTCTCTTTCATTTGATCACCAAGGTGTATATTGCAGTTCACGGGAGCTTGGTACACCCTCTTTCTTAGATTTCCTGAGTAGTCATTTTTTATCTTTCCGTGACTCTCTAAAAAATTGAAAATATCATCAAGCACTTGTCCTTTCAAGCACAAACAACCTGAAAGTGACTAGAGTCATATTTTTCCCTTTTCTTGACTCTTAAAATATGAAAAGGTAGAGTTTTTTTTCAGTGTCATAACATTGATTACCTAGGATTACAAGCCCATTAAAGTTATTTTCTTGGCTTGTTCATAAGCAATTCATTACTCATTGGTCTTGAAGCCTCTAATCAATCATCTCTTTTCTCTCATTTTTTTGAAACAAAGTCATGGTGGCAGAACCACCAGTTTCTTCATCCCCTTCATTACCTCGTAGTGTAGAACCTTCTCCCGAAGTTTCTTCGGAGAAATCTCAGTCTGCTAGGAATTTAGGTTACTGTCATTCTATTATTCTGAGTATTCAACCTCTTTCCTCTCAATCTCCTCCTAAGGAACCATTTGATATCAATTGGCAACCTTTGGACTTCTCAACCCATTTCAGGGAAGAAGATCCTCCTTTACCCTCAGGACTGCTTGCCTCGGAACCACTTTCCTCGCCATTAATACGTGCTTTACTTACCACTGCTCATCGCCTTTTCGCAGACAGCATGTCTTCATCCAACATGGATGCCACGAGTCCTATTAGTAGTGAAGAGACTTATGTTTCTACAGGAGAATATCAGTTCCCTCCAAAGAATTTTCCTTATGTCTTAGTTCAACCTTCCTCACAACCTTCTTCTCTCCCGGCTGGTTATCGTTTTTTGAGTCAGATCATTTCTGGTGCTGCATCTTTGTATCGGAATCCTATATGATCTGGTAATTCGGCTCCTTCAAAGGGGTCACTGTATCAGGTCCATCCCCTTCGACTCCTATCGTGTCGATGGTCGTTACGTCTATCCCAACCTAGTCCACTGTTTGTGTGGCTTCATCCACACCGTTTGTTAGTGTGATTACGTCATTACCGCCATCTTTTGTTGTTCATGTGATGCTTCTTATTTCTTTTGCAATACCTGTTGGACCCATCATGAGTGGATCACAGCCTCACATATCGGGAGTCCATCAAACTATTGGTAGTGCGCTTATCTCCTCTAATCCGATTCCTCAAGGTTTGACATACTATCAGTATATGATGGCTATTTAGCAACAAAATTACTTCCCCCAGGGTTATCAGTAAGTGCAAGCTCCCATCAATCATCCGCATTACTACGATGAGCACGAAAATCACATCTATTACCATGGGCCCGTTCCACGCAATCCATTGTATGTTAAAATTCGACATATACCGGTTAACCCCAACTGGTTTACATTCGTAAAGGGACAACCCTATGGTCCACAAGGAAAACCCTCTCAGGGACAACCTTCAGTCCAACAGGGACAATCCTACGGTCCTACTGGTCAACCTTACATTCAGCAAGGAGCACCCTATGCTCCTCAGGGGATATCCATCTCAGGGACAACCTTTTGTGCAACACAACTAGCCTTACGTTCATCAAGGCCCAACTTTTGTACAGCAAGGTCAACCCTCCACTGCTTAGCCAGGCCAACCTAGTCTTCAAGGGCAACCTGTATCATCTCAACCATTAGGCCAACCTATACCCTAGGGTCAACCTGGTGGATCTCAACATCCAGGCCAACCTGCACCCCAGGGACAACCTGTCCAACCTCAGTATCCGGGTCAACCTGCACCCTGGGGGCAGCCCATTCAACTGCAAAATATGGGTCAACCTGCACCCTAGGGGCCGCCCGTGCAGCCTCAGGGCCCACCTGTTATTCCTCAAGGTCAATATTCGATGGTACAAGGTCTGCCCCAAGGCATTACTTACATTCTGCAATAGAATCCATATGTTGCTCAAACAGGACCTCAGTGGTTTGCTCAGAATGAAAATCCTGGTCCTCAACTAGTGTATGGGTAGAATTATCATAATTACAACCCCTATGGAAAAAATCATCTGGGACAGAAAATATGGGGTCATAATTTTTCCCAACCTGGTTGGAATCCCAACACTGGTCTCTATCAAAGGCCTGGAATTCCTTTCAATCTGCAATTTCCCTTTCTTGTTATGCTGGAATTGCTCGATGTGTCAAATTTGACCAATGATCCTATCCTTCATAATCCATATTGGCCCCTAGTTCCTACCAAAATCCCAGGCGATTGTCCCAAATTTGAAGGAAAGTTCGGAGAAGACCCCCAAGCGCATGTTATGAAATATCATCTTTGGTGCTCCTCTAACTCTTGGGTTGACAATTTAATTCGACTATGTCTTTTCCAAAGGACTCTCACTGGTGCCGTTGCAAAGTGGTACATTGAACTCTCTCACGACATCTTTCAAGATTTCAACTCTCTTGCCATGGAATTTCTCACGCACTTTCAGTTACCAGTTCATTATGAAACTGGGACGCACCTCCTAACATCCTTGAAACAGGATCGGGCTACTCATATCTCCAATCATATTCATGAATAGAGGCGGTGTCATCGTTTGATCAAGTTTGAGATTCCTGATCAACTTCTGACTGATTGGTTCACTACCTTTTTTATCGGTCTGATTGCTAAGGACATCACCATAGGGACATGTGTTACTGAGGAACAATCCATCGATTGTGCCCAGTACCTCGATCTTGTGTACTCTCAATCTGGCACATTGTATGATTTTTTTCCCGATGCTCCGCGACATGGAACTAGCAAAGCACCAGCGACACCATCTGTCGACGATATCATTGGTTCCGTATCTGAGACTTCTCGTAAGTCTTCTCTGAATCTTGCAAATCAAAAATATACTTCTTCCACTAATATTTCTTCTTAGCCACCTCTGAATCCTGGTAAGTCTGCGGAAGTGAATGTCGTCCAGTCCACCCCTGCAAATAAACCTTCCAAAGGTAAGAAGAGGGTAAAGGTAAGGCCAAAGTTGATACCCTGAAACAGGATTCGTCGAAACCTAATGTTGATGATGGTTCGAAACGCAAACTGAGGCACCCTTATTTGTTTTTTGAAGATGAGCATTACACCAAGGACTGTCCACAACGGGCCGAGGTGAGTCGATTGCTCAAAGGCACTCAAGGCACTCCGATAGTTCTTAAAGAACCATTCCCATCGCAGCAAACTCAGATGGTGGAGCAACCTCAATCCTTTGCCCCATTTGGCTCTTAGGTTTTCATGATGCATGGTCCTGCACCTATCTCTATTGCTACCTGATTTAAATATTATATCGAACCACGTCAAGCAGTAGGGAAGGAGACCGTTGATGACCCTCCTCCCCCGCCAGCTTCTAGCCCTCTTCACATTGAAAGGCCCAGTCCTGAGCCCGTTGTAAGACCACCTTCTAAAGGCATACTCTGAAAGTCTTCCTATAACCCAAATGCTCGTACCACTCAGCATTACAGTATTGTTGAGGATTTGGTTCAGGTGTCATACACTATGTCTGCATTGGAAGTACTTTAGAGCAGTCCATCCCAACGGAAGGCTTTGTTATCTTCTATCGGAGGGGTTGACCCCGCCGATTCCAGCCTTATCACTTTAGATTTGGAAAATTTTGTCCCGCATCTCCCTCACTAGCTTGCACTGATTATCCAAGTTGGGATTAATTGAAAGAATATCCATCAAGTGGTCGTGGACGAGGGTGCATCTACTTGCATCATGTCTTCTGCATGCTGGAAATCCATTGCTTCTCTAGCCCCAAATCAATCTCCAAACGCTTTAGAAGCTTTTTACAGAAGGGAATCTCGCCCCCTTGGTGTTCTCGCCAGCCTACCTATTACATTGGAAGGGAAAATGGTTAACATTGAAGTTGAATTCATTGACGCCAAACTCAATTATAATCTTCTCCTCAGTCGCAGTTGGACTCACGCCATGCTATGTGTCTCGTCCACTCTCTTTCATGTTCTTCACTTCCGTACAAAGGAAATATCATCATTGTCGATCAGTTGTCCTTTTTCACTTTCACGTCTTCCGAGAGCAATGTTCCATATGTAGATCGTATTCCTACGCCTTATGATAGCATAGGACCGGGTATTTTCAAAGATCCTGGCTTTATGGGTCTTTTTTCTATTCCTCCACCCAACACTCCTCGGGTCAACATGATCTCCACATCTTTTGATTCATGGATCATCCCTTTGCCCGATTAGGTTGATTCGTTTGGTGACGTGTTTCCATTAAGCCCAATAGAGATTGATTATTGTGAAATTATTTTGGCTTCGACTCCTCCTCCCTCTGATCATGCTCCTTTGAGTGTGTCTCTTGACACGTATTCTCAATCCCCTTGGCTCGATGCTTCGGATTCTCCTGATCCCTTGAATGAGATGTTTCCCACTGATGAAGCCATCGTGGAAACCATTTCTCTCAAGGATCCACCCTGGGATGATAGTCATCATCGTTCCTCTTTTTTGCCTGGCCTTGGGGTCATGTCTTCTTGTCTTGATAAATTTTCTTCCCAAGCTCCTTCCCATCTGCTTCAAACGCCCATCTTGACACATGAAGTTTTCGCGGAAGGTAAACTAGGAAGCATTACGCAAAAGATGCGTATTGACATCTCCGTTAAGTTGGGGGTTGTCGAGAACATCCACATTGGGGTGACATGTTCTCTTGATGAGATTGAGGTCTATACTAGTCTCTTCTGAGAGTTTCGAGACGTTTTCGCTTGGTCCTATGAAGAAATGCCCGGCATCGATGCAATTATAGTTGTGCATGAGATCCATACTTATCCTGACACGAAGCCTGTTCACCAACGTCTTTGTCTTGTGCACCCTAGAAGGGCAGCCACCAATAAGGGGGAAGTAGAAAAACTTCTCAAAGCGGGATTCATTTATCGAATCCCTTTGACAAAATGGGTTTCTAAAATTGTCCCTGTGGATAAAAATCAAGGTACTATTCGTGTATGTTTGGATTACCGTGACATCAACCGCGCTTTTAAAAAAATAACTATCCCACTTCTTTCATCGATCATATCATTGATGATTGTGCTGGGAGTTAGATCTTTTCCCTTATGTACGGGTTTTCTGGTGACAACCAGATCAATATTCTTCCGGTTGATCAACACAAGACCACCTTTATCTGTCCATGGGGTACCTTCGCATACAAGAAGCTCCCTTTTGGTCTTAAGAATTCTAGGGCCACATTTCAAAGAGCAATGTCATAAGCTTTCCATGATATTAAGTGCCTTCTTAAACCTTACTCGAATGACCTTCCGGCTCATTCTGCTAAGCGTAAAGACCACCCGGACCATCTCCATCAAATATTTCTTCGTTGTAGATGCTATAACATTCGGCTCAATCCACATAAGTGTGTCTTATGCATTGATTCCGGTAGACTCCTTGGGTTTATCATTTCTAAAGACAGAATTTGTCTCGACCCTCTTAAGGTTGAAGCTATTTTTAATCTCCCCTCCCCTTCCTCTTTACATCAGTTGCAGAGTCTGCAAGGGAAAGCTAATTTACTACGCTATTTTATATTGAACTATGTTGAGCAACCAAAGGATTCATCCAATTTCTTAAGTAGGGCATCCCATTCCTCTGGGATGCGATAGCCCAAAAATATTTTGATGCACTAAAGACATTTCTTATCAATGCTCCTCTTTTGCGTCCACCCAATTATCATCGCGACTATTCCCTCTACTGGGCTGCCACATTTAGCACTATTCCCATGGTTCTAATATAGGACAACGATGATGGTGACAAGCATGTAATTTATTATTTGAGCCAAAATCTTCTCGATATCGAGACACGTTATGCACATGTCGAGAAATTGGCGTTGGCTGTTGTTCAAGTCGTCCAACATTTTCGCCATTATATTTTACTTTGCACAGTAACTGTGATTTATGATTGTAACCCCATGACCTATATATTGACTCGAAATTTGCTGAGGGGAAAATAATCTCGAGATGTAACCAAAACACACATATTTTTTGAACTTATGATGCACGTGGATGCAAACAATCGATATATATATATATATATATATATATATATATATATATATATATATATATATATATATATATATATCGATTGTTTGCATCCATGTGCATCATAAGTTCAAAAAATATGTGTTTTGGTTACATCATGAGACATCATGTCTCTCAAAAAAAATCCTAGGCTTCTAATCACCATGATGCTCATGATAGTATGTCACTGCACGCACAAGCCACCTCAGTAAACGGTGGATGTGGTTAGACACCCCTGCAGTGTGCCTCTAATACGCATGAGGAACATCCTTGAATCTCACATAATATGGGATGCCGCTTGTGAGTCCCTCCAAGTTGCATGTGATCTCCTCTTCCTCGCTTCACTCACCTTGAAGGGCCGCCTTGAAATTGCATGGGACCCTCCGTGCTATGGGAGACATCCCTCCAAGTCTCTTTGGGCCAATATCTGCATTGCATGGATAAATAATCATAACATATATAAACAAAAAAATCATAATACTCATTAAAATCAAAAATTGAGTTTTTACCTAATGATTCATCCCAATCCTCTCCTTCCGGGAGTGGAAGGTCCAGATCACCCATGAAATCGGTGTTGGTATATGACCAGTTCTCTATGACGATGAGTTGTCGGCGGAGCTAGTCGAAGAATTCTGGCTTCCATGACATATGTTGACCACCTCCCAATCGAGGCATCACCTCCGCCCAACAGACCATCCATGGCTCTCGTGCTAGTGGTGCAGGTACTACCACCTCCTAGCATTGAAATATCGGCAACCGTTCTAGGATGAACGGTATCAAGATGGACCCATATCCAAATTGTTTTAGCTTGTTGTTCTTGCACTTTGTTAACTGACGCTTCAGGTTGATTGTTATGGCTTTCGCCTAGTTGAAAATGGTTGGAGTCATACAATCCATGGCAAGTTGAAGCTTTGTCTTTGTAGCTTCTTGAGGGGCTTGAGATCCAGCGGCTCGTGTTATAGTATGCAGCATTATCTTTAATGCCAAATCAGGTATTGTCTGAATATCTATTTTCCTGCTCTTCGATCCTTTCTTTGCTCCCAGGAAAACTCTATCTATTAGCATACCCATTCTCTCACCCATGGGCCGAGAACCTGTCATGATCGGTGTTTCTCCCCTCTGTGAAAATCCAATGATGAAATATATGTCAGAGACTTATATCTCCAACTCTTGATCATGAATCATAAACCTTTCCCGATCGGTGTCCCACACACTGATCAAATATTGTATTAATTCCAGCTGAGCTCGTAGGCATGGTGCTAGGAAGAATTTCAAGAGCCCACAGTCTCTTAGGGCATCCATGCATCTCACATTTCCCATGGCTTGTTCATCTTCTTCCCCGTGTTCTCGTTCTTTCCATTCAACGACCATTTTGACTTTCAATTACCTACAAAACCATCATTGGGGCTTCTATTAGTCACATAATTAACTTTTGAACAGTTTGAAATGGGCTATTTAGGTGAATTTTTTTCCATTTTTAGCTGCGACACGCCTCCCCTTTAGAATTCTAGGTGGGTCAGCGTGACTCCGTGCTTGGAACCCGTGCCGACCACCACGTCCAATATTTGACAAAATTCCCCCAAAAGCATCAAAAATTAAGAATTCAGGACATGAAACATAGTTTAAAATGCAAGAAAAGATGAGAGCTCTTACCTGGAGAAAGTAGATTCGCGAATGGCCTCCTGGATTTTCCACTGCCAGCTCCACAAGATCACAGTTAAAAATGGTAAAATTCTCACAAGAAGTGAAAAGGTGAAAAGTAATTTGTTTTTACTATTTCAGTCATTTTATAACCTTTTTGAAACACTAATTAGGTTTTTAAGCTTATTTTTCGATTATTTTAATATTTTATCTCGAAAAATGGGTTTTACGTGTGTTTCTTGTGCAGCAACAGGTCCTAAACATGATGATGATGAAGTGAAGAGTTGTATTTTAATTTTTTAAACTCGGTAAAAACACGAAAATGTCACCCCCTGGAGTCATCTTTCAGCTCTTTTCTGACTCTCTAAAATTGAAAATATTGTCGAGACTCTTGTCATTTTGAACTCGTTAAAGGCTTTGAATCGTCATTTGCCCAGTATAAGTTTACCCCTTTTCGGGCTTGGACAGATTATTTACGAAAAAGGAATACCTTAGCCAATCGCGACTAAGAGGTTCTCTCAGATATTGTTTTCTACCTTTTCGGATCTGTGAGACTACCTACATAAAGGGATCTGCTGAAGTTTTATTTTATGCTTATTTTCAAACTCTCTAAACATGAAAATATGTTGATTTCTTCCTTTTTCAGACTCGTTAAAATATAAATGACATCGGAAATCGTCACCATGATGTTACCGAGTTCCTCCTTCCTAGGGCTCATAAAATGCACTACGATGGATTTGTCAAAAGGAAAAACTTATATGAAAAGAATATGTTATCCCCTTCAAGCCGATTTCCAAAAATAATTGAGGTACTCGCCAAAAATGGTGGGGGGAAATGGAACCAGTTCTCATTCGTGTCGGCAGTATGTCACTCTTGAACATGACACTTATCTGCAGTTCGTGTCGGGTTGGCGACATCCCACATTCGTCATTTTTCCTCCATGGGTTTGGTTTATCTATTTTGACCTCTCATCTTCTCTTTTCCACGTCATCATGACCTCAAATCCCTTGATGTCAAATACTGCCAAATTCCAGAGTTGTGTCGCCACTATGTTCAAGAGAAGTTTCCTTCTGTGGATTTCAACCCCTTATCCTTTGTTTGTTCCTAATTCACTATCATCTTATTCCTTTGTCTCGTGTCGATGATGTGGGAAACATTATGGCCCTCCTTCAACTGGTCACTTCCTGTCGACTTCAGCTCATTATCCAAGAAGCTGATCCAAAGACTCCCTTCTGGTACCTTGGACCTTGCATGCCTCAATGGCAAGTTCTTCTCTTTCAACGATAGGTCCTCATCATTGGCCTTCAATCGAGTAATTTCACAGGTGTTCGACTATAGCTCATTGTTCACATACCTTGAATTGTACTAATGGTACCTTTAGTACCATTGTCATTATTGGTGGTTTCTCTCACACCTGTTAACAAATTTCATCATTGGCTGGTAATCAGGTGGTTTTCTTGCATGTTCAACTTCAGTTCATTTATTCGCATGCTTGAATTTGTACTTTTTTGGGTCGAGATGGAGCACAAGACCCTGGGTTTTGTCTAATGAAATCCAGGCTGCGGGATGATTTGGTTTATCATGACTATATGCATGACTCTTCTGATTGGATGGTTGCGACCATACCTGAGTCTATTTGATGATCCTTCTTATTGGATGGTTGTGTTGATACCTCAGATCTTATTTTTATATGTACTCTACTATGGATGGTTGCGCCCATACCACATGTTCATGTATCATAGATATCAGTTGTACTTGTTCTTGCAGGTCTTCTGACGGCGGCATTTTGGTTTGGGAATGTTCTTACAAAGCATTTCACCCCTCCCTCTCTCTCGGACCTCATGCTTTAGTGGGCATTTGTTACATAGTATTTTTTCACTGTCCCTGCAATCCCCATCCCAAAAATTAGAGGACTATTTTAGTGACTTATGTGTATTGTCATATCTTTCTATAAGTGTCATTGCATCCCTTGGCATGTCAATAACATGTTCTCTTTTGATCATTCCTCAAGAAGATCCTCAAAAACATGTGATTTTGGGTCAGTTTGGTAGGTTGTTGTGGCCTTGCACCCATGGAGAAATTAACACTAGGCCCCGCCCCCTTCGGCACTCCGTCACAAAAGGGCATCCGTGCCGAACTGTTTTTGGAAAAAAAATTTAAATAGACAAGAAGGATCCATGCTTAACAACTTCGAGAGCGGAGTCATCATGGTTTGTTCGACTGAATAACATAGAGATCCTTCCTTTGGCTTGTTGTTTCCTACAATTGTGCAACCCCCCAAAGCAATAGGCCTCTCCTCCACCTTATGAGGGATCCCAAACCACCTCCTCCTCTCCTATAAATTCTTCCTCCTCACATTGATTCAGCTAGCTGAACAGTCATTACTATAGCTGGTGTGTGGAACAAAGCAGAGAGGAATCCATTGTTGAGAGAGAGTTTAGGCCCATTGCCTCATTAAATCTGATCCCAAACGAATGCTTGAGACGCGCCCAACTGAACCCGTCGAAGAAGGCCTACAACGTCAAGGCATTAAGGTTTTAAACTTCTTTTCTCTATCAATAATACACGACTAGTTTTTTTGTTCCAATTTTGTGTTTAATTACATGCAAAATGTTTGATTCTCCTTGAACAATTTAATAATTGTAAGTGAAATTATATTCTCGTATGCTGCCATTGTTCACTTGATCTTTGTGCAGCTACACGGACATCATCACTGATAGACCGTGGCGTGTGAAGACAAAGATCATAGGATCACTGTTGCAAGTCACGATAAAAGTGTTGGACCGAGGTAGAGTATCTATCCCAGTTTGTCTTTCATTTATAAGTTAGCAATCCAAAAGTCCAGCATGTTCCCTTGTTGCTAGACCCACCCTAGGGCTAGAGGGATCGCCTTCGTGCACAGAGGGGATTTTTCTGCTCAACAGACATACAACTCAAGAAAGCAAAAAGAGAAATATTCAGAGTAAGGGATGTTGCTAACAACATCATTGAAACTATCAGTAATAATCTATTTGGTGCCAACTTGATTCATGAATTCCCACTTGGTTTCCTTCCTAATGTCAAAGTTTTAATGAAACAATGGCAAGAAAATTCAAAGGTAAAGGAAGAAAGCATTAAGAAGATGGAAAAAATTGACTGGAAAAAATACTGGCAGTATCTTGTCAAGCCACACAACCAGTGGCTAATGTTGTGTTGTCTTCTTGATACATCCTCCGCTTCCTACATTATCAAATGCAGTGTATACTAGAAATTTGTGCTTAAGGCCAGCTCAGCCCCCTGAAGTGCAACTAGTGTCAGATATTTACGAGCTCAAGCAGTGAATGGGAAAAGAGACAACGTCACACTCATGAGCTCATCATTCAAACCAATTATATTTTTGTCCTTGCTTCTCTTATTTTAAGGAGAGTTGTTTAAACCTCCTCGAAAATTTGTGTATTTGTTGTTTTTATATTTCTAGTACTTACTATATTAGCCCTTTCATGTCCATTAATAAAATGTCTTAAAATTTTGTAAGGAATGCTTTGAGAAGTTGCACTTTTGTACTTTTTGAACTCATCTTAATAGAAAGACTGGACCATGGCTATTTCTTCCATGAGAAGAGTAAATATATATCTGGTACTTCTATCTTTTTATTGTTGTTTTGTTTTTATATGATTAATAGTCGTACTTCTTTTACATCATTTTGATATATATATATATATATATATATATATATATATATATATATATATATATATATATATATATATCTTAAATACAATTGAGCATTAATTCACTATTGAACAAGCAAATATTTCCACCTTTTGATATATGTACAAGGCATGTAGCTATTGAATGCAATATAATTTAATCAAAAGTAATTTGATTAAATATTTAATCAAATTAATTAACTTTAATTGTTTTTCACTTTTGTAAGTGTTTGATAATATTCATTCTCATACACTAAAGATAATATTTCAAGATCGCATACAAAGAAATATAATTAATCCTGGGATATAGATAGGTATATATATACTTTTCAGCTCATTGTCATTTCCATTTTATCAAGTTGGGTTTAGTTATAAATACCTCACATCTTGTCAATTATACTTATTGGGAAGTTGGTCCCATCATCCCTAGTCGGAGTTGCTATACCAAATGAAAAAGGAATGGTTTTTAAGTTCCCAAATGGGTGGTAATCCACCGATGTTTTTGCAACGATTTTCGAGGCATCAACATTTTTGGTGCTAGAAGGAGGGCCTACTAGACTATGTATGGCATTAAGGTCTAATACCAAATCTAAAGGCCATCAAAAGAGTCAATATAACTCCAAATATCCTACAAATTCAAGGTCACATTCAAAATCTCCTCCATTTAGGTATGAAATTATTCAATCATCTCCCAAGTCTACTATTACATTCCCTAAGGTAATTCCACCAGATTACACTCGAAAATCACCTGAAGTTCAAACTTTGATTAAAAAATTAGAAGATATTCTATTTCAGGAGAAAAGCATGTGCAATATGAAACTTCTGAAGAAAGTGTAACCTCAATTTTTCAATGTGTTGGTGTATTTAATAGGTCTCAAAGTGAAAAAACTTGGAATAACTCCATTTGAGTTTCCACTTCATTCTCACTAAAGGAAGACTCGTATATCATAAACTCAAACATCCACTAGCAAGATCACGTCATATTCTCCTCCACAAACTCCGTCATTCATTCCTCCTTCATTTCCTTCTTCCCAACCAATTACTTCATCTATTCATATCTCTTCAACTCAATCAACTAATGCTACCTCAAACAGTACTATTTCAATGGCTATTTCTTCTACCACTAGAACAACCTCTAAAACTATTGCAACATCTTCCAATCCTACAGGTCATAAAATGGCAGCTAGACCATGGACTAATCCAGGAGTTTTTCAATTGGAAGTACCTCTTCATGATTTACCTAAGCACCCAAAAATATGGTTGCTCAAGTATAATGTTGATGATGGACTCCCTACTAAGGAGCACCTCCATAATTTCATGCCAACCATGAACCTCAATGGAGTATCCGAAAAAGATTGTGTAGTTAGGTTATTCCCTTATACTTTCCAAGGATCGGCAAGATCATGGTACTTTTCGCTACCATAAAGTACTATAACTAGTTGGGATATATTTGAGGAGCAATATTTAACCAAGTTTGGTGATGATCACACTACTACTACTCTTATAAATGATATTTCTAATCTTAAAGCTAATTCAGGAGAAAATATCAAAGACTTTAATTCCAGGTTTAATAATTGCTAAAAAAAGCCTAACTACATCAAAGCCTAGTTTTGATGTATAGATTTAATGGTACATTTCGTATCTTACTTCTAATATCACATTTTTTGTAGATAGATAAAACAAATAAAATTTGGTAGAAAACATGAAGGAATCCTTGTTTGTTAAAAAGAGAATACTTGCATTAGAAAAGAAGACTACTCGGGAATAAAGAAAAAAAAAGTTACATTTAAGGATGAACCAAAGAATAAATCTCCTAAAGATCCTTTGGACCTTGAAGGATTACAAAAGGTCCTTAAATCCATGTCAAATGAGATGGTAGAAATAAAAAATCAGGGAGCTGAGTCTTCTTTTAAAAAACCTTTTAGATATTTCAAGAAAGCTCAGACATCAAATCCTCAACCACCTAATATTATATCCAATGTTGAATCTAATTAGGATGAAGATGAGGATGAAACAACATTATCTGTTGAATAATCTCAAGATGAAGAATTTGTCGAAGTACATGGATTATGGGATTTCATGCTTCCTACTTCTGATAATGAATATGAGCATGAAGCCTTACCTGTTAGCACCAGAATTAAAGGTCCTATCGATTCATCACAATAAATACAGAAACAGAAACCCTCATCCCCTTCTGCTAAAGATAAGTTATCAGTAAAAAATCTCCTTCCACATCTTCTCAATTAGTCTCATCTAATTCATATTCTACGTCTACCTCAAATACATTGGTAGTATCTGACACCATTGAATATAATATAGTGGAAGACATGAAGAAAATCAAGTCAAACATCTCCCTACATGAGCTAAGTCAATTGAAACAGTAACTAAAGTTTTTACTAAAATAATTGAATGCAGTTCTTGCTTCTCATGTACCTGTTGTTGTTACATCCAAAGCCTCTAAAGGAGTAGGTAAACCTCCTAATTATACATCATAAAATATTGATTCCTTGGATGCCATTTTAATTGGGGATAGATCCAATTCACATACTCCTCCTTTCCTTCTAACCTTTGAAATTTTCAATACAAATGTGCATAGTTTCCTGATAGACTTTTGGGCTTCTTCAAATATAATGCCATATTCAGTTTGCCTGAAATTAAAAATTTCTCCCCAAAAGTATTTTGTTCACGTTGTTCAACTTGATAGAACCAAAGTCAAGGTTTTAGGATAAATGAATTATGTTATCATTAGACTCGCTTCTAATTCAAAGGTATGTCAAATCATTGACATACTAATTGTTGATATTCCTGATTTTTATGGTTTAATTCTTAGTAGAGATTGGTCTAAAAAAATCCATGGTTATTTTTTCACAGACTGGTCTCATATGTGGCTTCCTTAAAATTTAAAGCCAAATCAAATTCGAGTTGACTATGAAAACACATGAAATACTCAGTAACTAATTTTTTAAGATGAAAATGAGCCAGTAGCCTTTACTAACAACATCCTAGGGAACTACTATGTTGAATCATTCTTGGGCAATTTGAATGCACAAAAATCCCCAGTTTTAATCAATTATGTTACTTCTCAAATCGAAAACTTTTCACAATCATATTCTTCTAAATGTGTAAATATTGTAGAAAAACCATTATTTAAATCTTTATTTTGGACTTTTTATTTTTATTTCTCTAGATCCAATGATGGTTCAAGAACATGTTGTATAGTAATAATTCCATAAGGAGAAAAAACAACGCTAGCATCTAGATCAGAGTTTGAATGCATGAATAATATTGTTGAGTATGAGGCACTGGTCCAAGGATTGTATAAAGAAATAGATTTTAATGTCAAATATATTCAAGTATTTGGATATTCTGAAATTATTGTAAAACAGATAAGAAACACCATTCATTGTGTTTCTACCCATTTGAAGCATTATCAATCTATGGTTCAAACCCTCATTTCTCATTTTTTGGCATTTAACATTTTTCCTATCCCAAGACTTCAAAATGCTAATGATGACCTTATGGCCAATGTAGCATGTAGACTTATACCATCTGAGGATTATAGTCCAGATAGGTTTTCCATTGAACTAATTTTTCAACCACCCATCCCTGACAATGTCACCAACTCGTGTGTTTTCAATGATGATGAAGACATTTTAACCATTTTAACATCTAAAGTATCATATGATGATAAAATAGTTGATGAGGATGAACATGAGACTCAGTTGAAACATAAAACTGATGAAAATTCTTTACCTAAATTTATGGTTAAACTCGAATATGTCTATGAATTAAAAGACAGATTTAAGAAGGTTACTAACTCCAAAATTCAAAGATCAACTTTGAGGTTTGAACTAGTAAACCTTGGAACTGATCTCAAACCCCAAAACATCAATATAGGTCTAGGTATCTCACCATATGAGAGATTAACCTTCATTCATTTACTAAAAAGGTACAAGAGAGTTTTCGCTTAGAGCTATGAAGATCTTAGAACATATGACACCTCCATTATCCAACACACTATCCAAATGATATCCGATGACAAACATGTACAACAAAAATTAAGGAAAAATCACCCCAATATTTAAAATCAAATCAAATCTTAGCTGAATAAAATCCTTAAATCTAAAATTATTTTTCCTATTAGGCATTCCAAATGGGTATCAAACTTAGTGCTTGTCAGGAAGAAAAATGGTGACATACGCATTTGTATATATTTTATGAATCTCAATAAAGCTTGTCACAAGGATAATTTCCCATTACTGCCCATGGAAAAAAATTTACAATTAGTTGCACGTTATGAGCTCATGTCTTTCTTTGATGGTTTTTCAGGATACAATCAAATCGTATTTGATCCAGATGATAGATTGAAGACTACATTCAGGACCAAATGGGGGACTTATGTTTATCAGAAAATTCCTTTTGGTCTAAGAAATGTAGGGCCAACCTTACAAAGAGCCATGGACATAGATTTTAGAGGTCTGATAAATAAGACAGTTTTTGTTTACTTGGATGACATAAAAATATACTCCAAGAAAAGGAGCAGCCATTTGCATGACTTAAAACAAATCTTTGAATGTTGTAAAAAGTATGCAATTTCATTAAATCCAAAAAAGTCATATTTTGCTCTCAGTGAAGGAAAACGTTTAGGAATTATTGTATCCAAAGAATGTGTTTGTATTGATCCTGAAAGGATTAATGCAATATCTAAAATTTATTTGCCCCATCACAAGAAATCAATGCATTCTTTTCAAGGACAAATAAATTTTGTGTAGAGATTTGTTCCTGATTTTTCCCAAATTTTTCTTCCATTACAAGCCATGATCAAGAAAATTTCAGTCTTTAAATGGGGCCACAATGAAAGAGAATCTTTTGATTCAATCAAAAAAGCCATTATAAATGCTCCCTCTCTAACTGCTCCAAATTTTCTGATCATTTTATTTTATATACTTTCGCTTCTGAAACATCATATGTTGTTGTTCTAACACAACTTAATGATCAACAAATTGAGGCACCCATATTGTTCTTTAGTTCAAATTTTCAAGATGTTGAACTAAATTAATCAGAGGTGGAGAAACAAGATTTTTTTGTTTTCAAATCTATAAAGAACTTCAGGACTTTTCTTCTAAAGTCACACACTAAAGTAATAGTCTCATTCCCAGTAGTAAGGCAGTTACTTGTGCAAAAATAATTAGGAGAAAAGAGGGAAAATTGGGTCACAACTCTGCAGGAATATGATATTGACATTAAACTAGCTAAAATTGTCCAAGGACAAGGTTTTTCCAAATTGCTTACTGGAGCTTCCAACATACCAACTAATGAGGACTCGGGTAATAATGTACACATATCTAAGGTAAGCCTAACTGATACATAGTCCCAATATGTTGATCTTATCTTTTACTTAAAGAATGTATATGCTCCCTCTGAAGTCAATTATATAATCAAAAGAGCTTTAAGGCTAAAAACCAGTCAATATGAAATCATTAATGCTGTGTTATTAAAAAAAACTATGATTTTGTATTATTAAGATGCCTTGAAAAGTATGAAGCACAAAACTTTTTGCAGAAGCTCCACGATGGACCAGCTGGTGGAAATTTTGAAGGAGATACCACTGCACATAAAATCTTGCATGCAGGGTATTATTGGCCAACTTTGTTCAAATATACCCATGCATATGTAAGGAAATGTAAAATTTCACTACAATAAAAAGGCACATTGGTGAGGGGCGAAAATGGTCACCATAAGCTCATTGGTGAGGGTCAAAAGAGCCTTCATCACCAAAAACTGAACGTCACCAAAGGTGGCGTCGCCGAAAGTATAGGTATTGTGGTGACATTCAAGGTCCGTCATCAATAACGATTTATAGTGACGAATAGTGACCGTCACCATTTCATATGAGCAATGGTGACGTACAATAGCCTCCGTCACCAAAAAAATGAACGTCACCAAAAGTGGCGTCGCCGAAAGGATAGGTGTTGTGGTGACATTCAAGGTCCATCACCAATAATGATTTATAGTGACGGATAATGACCGTCACCATTTCATATGAGCAATGGTGATGGACAATAGCCTTCGTCACCAAAAAACTGAACGTCACCAAAGGTGGCGTTGCCGAAAGTATGTGTTGTGGTGACATTCAAAGTCCGTCATGAATATTGATTATAATGACGGATAGTGACCATCACCATTTCATATGAATAGCAATGATTTTTTGTGATGGACCTTTCATGGCCGTCACTATTGGTGCATATATATGGCGACGTTCATTGATCATCACCATAAACTCATTGGTGACATCAAGGTCCGTCACGAATAATAACTATAATGATAAGCAGTGACCCTCACCATTTCATATCAACAACAACGATTTACGGTGACAGACCTTTAGTAGTCATCACTATTGGTGCGTATATATGGTGGCGTTCATTGACCATCACCATTTCATATTTTGGTGAGGGTCGAAAAATGTCACCATAAACTCATTGGTGATGGTCAAAAGAGCATTTGTCACCAAAAATTGATCTTCGTCATTCCCTATATATGAATATCAGGGCACGATGGAATCGAACCACCAACCTCCTGCTTGTAAAGCAGGTGCTCTTCCATTGAGCTAGCACCCTTTAAAAAATTAGACTTTAAACTAGCAATTGCCCCTAAAGGTGCAAAGATACACCAAAGGAATAAGAACCAGGAAAACTGAAAGAACTTAGTGTCCTTGCTCCTATTTTTATTCTACGACACTCTACAAAGTATGATCTTGATCTATGATGTATTTGTGCCAAGTGGTTCTAATTTAATAGTAAATGTTATATTCAGATAAAATAAATGAATAACTGAGAGGCCTTATGGGCTAATTTTTAATCCTTACACCAAAATCTCTTAATATTCAAGTCTATGGAACAACACATTCAAAGTTCAAACTGAAGTAGATTTTAAATGGAAAGCCTAAAACCAGTGAAGTAGTTTACAAGTTAACATTTTGGATATAGCCTCTGTTCAATTTATATGACAAGTTATGCCATAACCTTGAAACTAGTTTCTTAGCTAAAAGACTTTCTTAAGTCAACAATGACAAAGAAAGATAGTCATTGCAAGCAAAATTCTCTTGTTTTTTTTAATGAGGGTGCATGTAACTTGATAAAGGTTGTATGAGAGTATAAAACCATAAACAGTTTCACTAAAACATGGAAATGACAAAGTCTTGTTAATCAACAAAAGTTTAGTTTAATATATGAAAAGCATCGAGCTAAATGATATAATTAAACTAAAAGTAACTATAAAAAAATGAAATTGCCATCATATACCATATGGTTTGGTTAGTTCTTCAGAAAGAGAAAGTGCAATTGCATGATCCAACTCTTCATCTTGATTATGTAATGGACCATCCTGAACAAAAATGTCCACATACAACAATCAATGTTATTGTATTGATAAGACTTTTGATATAACCTATCAAAGCATGTATTATGTAGGAGAATCACTGGAAAGCACAACTAAAAATTTGAATCACAACATAACAATATAAAAAAACATGCAACAGGGAAGGAACAACTCCACAATTTGAAAAATATGCAATATAGAACTGCTACTAAAATATAGTCGATAAAATTAAACTAAACTCGCCTAACACTAGTAAATTTGGCCCAATTTCCAACGACCAAAGTGTCGTTATTCCGACACATAGTCGTTGCAAGAGCGACAGTTTGAGGCCGGACAAAGCATGGTTAGCCATAGAGTCGCAATTCTGACACTTCATAAAAGCATCAGAAGAGCGACACTTGTTTTGACGCAATACCAATGACATTTAAAAATTTAAAAATAAAAAAATAAAACATCGCAAGACCGACGAAAAGGGAAAAAGGTTCAAGGTGTCGGAAGACCGATGGTATACTGACAACTGGTTTTTTTTTTTTTTTAATGAAACTTTAAAACTGGACTCGCATACAAGCTAATATGTGCAAGCTGGCAATCCATGCTCTCCACTAATACTTGGTAATTTAGTGCACAAGGCATCAAGAGAGCAATAGACTAATACTTGGTACATGATTACAATAACTTTTCCTCAATTAGCATCAAGTGAGCAATTAGAACTTGCAAAACAAGAAGGGTAAAAAAAATAATGATTACGGACACTTCACAACAACATTTGCATTCAATTAAAGTCACTGAAATGGAAATAGGATAAAAAGTGGATATACATTAGAAATTCTCGTGTGTTGGTTAAATTTTTTTTTTAAAATGAAACTTTAAAACTGGACAGGAAATTGAATAGTACAAGAATTAATCATACTTAACAAAATAGTGCCACATGAGATTTTCAAGTAATGTGGGAATATGGTTGATCAAGCCTTGACTATAATGATGAAAATTAGCTTCAATAATTGTTTCGAATATATAGGGGAAATTTAGACAAACGAATGAAAACTCCCTATCCTATATTAAGTACATGCAGGCATACTTACCCATATATCATATGCAATGCAGCCAACACTAAGTACTTGCAGACTGACATATACATGTTATCATGTCAGCATGGCTACTTTCAATCATGGATGGAAGAAGGATCAAAGCCTGGAAGACGAATTTTAAAGAGGGATAAAAGGTAAACCGAGGTGTGAACTGAAAAAGATCATTGAAGCCCTCTTTCTAAACAGAATCACAGATATACAAACCCACATATATTGCATGTTATTACTTATTAGTGCATGCATCAAATGTTTCCATAAATCATAAAACTAAGGTTAGATGAACTAAAACTCCTTAACTACTTAGCCACATCACTCGGAGCAAGGAAAAGTCTCTAGAATTATAACACCATAGATTCAGCTCTGGCAGGATTGGCATCGTATAACAAAAAAGCAGTTCAGCAGAAAAATTTACACAGATCTACTGTAGAAGGGAAATTTGATATGGAAATGGATGTGCATGTTATATTAGTGTCATGACTATCAATGACAACCCAAAATATAGCACTGAAAAAAGGTAAAAACAGAATGTTGCTTTCTTAAGCAGAGACTCTGCACATTCCATGCAGGTATTGAAACCTTATTTGCTATACACATCTAGACACCCATAGACATTGCATGCTATCTATACACATCTAGACACCCATATGGCATAGACATTGTATGCTATCCAGAACATACATCGAATGCCTCTGTGGATCTCAAACCTGTGACTAACCTCAATAAACCAAAACTGATTGGTTATATGGGACTCATGACCTGAACAAATTAACGTGTATAAGTGAAAGAAAAATTGAAATTTTGTAAGGAACCTTGACATCATAAAACATATGGCAATCAAAAGCAGAAGAATTCAGAATTTCAACCACAAATTTACCCTAGTAGGGAACCTGGATACGATTTAATGTAAACACAAGCTAAAGATAGACACCAGTACTATCTTGAACAGCTGAAAACAAAGGACTGAAGAAAGGTGAAAACATAATATCAGTTTCTCAAGCTAAAGAAATTAGAAATCCCATCACAGTCAGCTGAAAATTGCTAAAGGTAAAAAGTTAAAACAGAATGCCGCTTTCTAAAGCAAATTTCATGCATACACCCAAAAAAAAAACTAACTCCAAAAGAAACCACATACATCTCAACTCGCATACAGGCTAATATGTGCAAGCTGGAAATCCTGCTCTCCATTAATACTTGGTAATTTATTGCAGAAGGCATCAAGAGAGCAATAGACTAATGCGTGGTACATGATTACAATAATATTTCCTCAATTAGCATTAAGAGAACAATTAGAACTTGCAAAACGAGAAGGGTAAAAAAAATCATGATTACGGAACCACTTCACAACAACATTTGCATTCAATTAGAGTCACTGAAATGGAAATAGGATAAAAAGTGGATATACATTAGAAATTCTCATGTGTTGGTTAAATGTAAAAAAAAAAAATGAAACTTTAAAACTGGACAGGAAATTGAATAGTACAAGTATTAATCATACTTAACAAAATAGTGTCACATGAGCTTTTCACATAATGTGGGAATATGGTTGATCAAGCCTTGACTATAATGATGAAAATTAGCTTCCGTAAATGTTCTGAATATATAGGGGAAATTTAGACAAACGAATTAAAACTCCCTATCCTACATTAAGTACATGCAAGCAGACTTACCCATATATCATATGTAATGCAGCCAACACTAAGTACTTGCAGACTGACATATACATGTTATCATGTCAGCATGGCTACTTTCAAGCATGGATGGAAGAAGGATCAAAGCCTGGAAGATGAATTTTGAAGAAGGATAAAAGGTAAACCGAGGTGTGAACTGAAAAATATCACTGAAACTCTCTTTCTAAATAGAATCATAGATATACAAACCGACAGATATTGCATGTTATTACTTAGTTGTGCATGCATAAATTGTTTCCATCAATCATAAAACTGAGGTTGGATGAACTAAAACTCCTTAACTATTTAGCCACATCACTCGGAGCAAGGAAAAGTCTCTAGAACTATAACACCATAGATTCAGCTCTGGCAGGATTGGCATCATATGACAAAAATGTAGTTCGGTAGAAAAATTTACACAGATCTGCTGTAGAAGGGAACTTTGATATGGAAATGGATGTGCACGTTATATTAGTGTCATGACTATTCAATGACAACCCAAAATAGAGCACTGAAAAAAGGTAAAAACATAATGTTGCTTTCTTAAGCAGAGACTCTGCACATTCCATGCAGGTATTGAAACCTTATTTTATATACACATCTAGACACCCATAGAAATTGCATGTTATATATACACATCTAGACACCCATATGGCATAGACAGTGTATTCTATCCAGAACATACATCAGATTCCTCTATGGATCTCAAACCTGTGACTAACCTCAATAAACCAAAACTGCTTGGTTATATGGGACCCATGACCTGAAAAAATTAACGTGTTGAGACCTAAAAGAAAAATTGAACTTTTGTAGGGAACCTTGACATCATAAAACATATGGAAATCCAAAGTAGAAGAATTCAGAATTTCAACCACAAATTTACCCTAGTAGGGAACCTAGATATGATTTAATGTAAATGCAAGAAGTTTCTACTATGACACCAATACTATATTGAATAGCTGAAAATAAAGGACTGAAGAAAGGTGAAAACATAATTTCAATTTCTCAAGCTAAAGAAATTAGAAATCCCATCACAGTCAGCTAAAAACTTCTAAAGGTAAAAAGTTAAAACAGAATGCTACTTTCGTAAGTAAAAGACTCCACATTTCATGCATACACCAAAAAAAAAAAACTAACTCCAAAAGAAACCACATACATCTCGACTCGCATACAGGCCAATATGTGCAAGCTAGCAATCAATTATCTCCACTAATACTTGGTAATTTAGTGCACAAGGCATCAAGAGAGAAATAGACTAATACTTGGTACATGATTACAATAATATTTCCTCAATTAACATCAAGAGAGCAATTAGAACTTGCAAAACGAGAAGGGTAAAAAAAATCATGATTACGGAACCACTTCACAACAACATTTGCATTCAATTAAATTCACTGAAATGACAATAGGATAAAAAGTGGATATACATTAGAAATTCTCATGTGTTGGTTAAATTTGTAGGAAACAAAAAAAAAATGAAACTTTAAAACTGGACAGGAAATTGAATAGTACAAGTATTAATCATACTTAAAAAAATAGTGTCACATGAACTTTTCACGTAATGTGGGAATATGGTTGATCAAGCCTTGACTATAATGATGAAAATTAGCTTCCGTAAATGTTCCGAATATATAGGGGAAATTTAGACAAACGAACGAAAACTCCCTATCCTACATTAAGTACATGCAAGAAGACTTACCCATATATCATATGTAATGCAACCAACACTAAGTACTTGCAGACTGACATATACATGTTATCATGTCAGCATGGCTACTTTCAAGCATGGATGGAAGAAGGATCAAAGCCTGGAAGATGAATTTTAAAGAGGGATAAAAGGTAAACTGAGGTGTGAACTGAAAAAGATCACTGAAAGCCTCTTTTTAAACAGAATCATAGATATACGAACCCACAAATATTGCATGTTATTACTTATTAGTGCATGCATCAAATGTTTCCATCAATCATAAAACTGAGGTTGGATGAACTAAAAATCCTTAACTATTTAACCACATCACTCGGAGCAAGGAAATGTCTCTAGAATTGTAACACCATAGATTTAGCTCTGGCAGGATTGTCATCGTATGACAAAAAAGAAGTTCAGTAGAAAAATTTACACAGATCCGCTGTAGAAGGGAACTTTGATATGGAAATGGATGTGCATGTTATATTAGTGTCATGACTATCAATAACAACCCAAAACAGAGCACTGAAAAAAGGTAAAAACAGAATGCTGCTTTCTTAAGCAGAGACTCTGCACATTCCATGCAGGTATTGAAACCTTATTTGCTATACACATCTAGACACCCATAGACACAGCATGCTATCTATACACATCTAGACACCCATATGGCAGAGACATTGTATGCTATCCAGAACATACATCAAATGCCTCTGTGGATCTCAAACATGTGACTAACCTCAATAAACCAAAACTGCTTGGTTATATGGGACCCATGACCTGAACAAATTAACGTGTTGAGACCTGAAAGAAAAATTGAACTTTTGTAGGGAACCTTGACATCATAAAACATATGGAAATCCAAAGTAGAAGAATTCATAATTTCAACCACAAATTTACCCTAGTAGGGAACCTGGATATGATTTAATGTAAACGCAAGCAGTTTCTACTGTGACACCAGTACTATCTTGAATAGCTGAAAACAAAGGACTGAAGAAAGGTGAAAACATAATATCAGTTTCTCAAGCTAAAGAAATTAGAAATCCCATCACAGTCAGCTGAAAACTGCTAAAGGTAAAAAGTTAAAACAAAATGCTACTTTCTTAAGCAGAAGACTCCCCATTTCATGCATACACCAAAAAAAAAAAAAAAACTAACTCCAAAAGAAACCACATACATCTCGACTCGCATACAGGCCAATATGTGCAAGCTGGCAATCCATGCTCTCCACTAATACTTGGTAATTTAGTGCACAAGGCATCAAGAGAGCAATAGACTAATACTTGGTACATTATTACAATAATATTTCCTCAATTAGCATCAAGAGAGCAATTAGAACTTGCAAAACGAGAAGGGTAAAAAAAATCATGATTACGGAACCACTTCACAACAACATTTTCATTCAATTAAAGTCATTGAAATGGCAATAGGATAAAAAGTGGATATACATTAGAAATTCTCATGTGTTTATGATACCTGGCTTTCAGTCAAGCAAAATACATAATAATTGTTACTCTTGAGGAAAATTTTCCCTACACCAAAGATATGATTCTACTGATATGAAGATTATTCACCAGCTTGTAGCTGACTTCAACATCATAGAGCATGGCTAGCTATTTGTTTGCTAGTCCTTACCCCACTATCATTTATTCCACTGATGTGGAAAAAGTAATGGACCCTAAATAGTAGGGTTTGAGGAGAATACTTCAAAAGAGGAATGGTTGTTTTGAAATGATAGAATTTAGCCATCTTCCCCAGCTCTTATTTTTCACTCTATGTTATTGTTTTGAAGATGGGCTAGATCAATTTCCTCAAGAGATGAATCAAGCACTCCCTTCTTCGGTGTACCTCGTAAATACTATGTTACTGTGAGTCCCAATTTTTGTGATAACATTAATAGATTCCAATTTCAATCTTGAATTTTCTTCATATTTTCAGATTAAAAGAATTTTGAATGGTAAAATGTATTTCATTTGTTTATTGTTCTATTTCTTCTTTTTGTATTCCAACAGCGTATATTTTTTACTGCTGTGTACATGCATGCAAAATAGAACTGAACACCTTGAGGCATAGATGAAAGCAAATTATAATTTGTATTTCAAAGTTAGCTGAAGCAAAGGACATACCTGAACATTACTTTCTTCCATGAGAATCTCCTTGGCCTTTTCACACAATCCTCTGACCTGCAACCATGAGAAAAACATTCTTATAAAAATATATATTTTCTTCAATACAGAATTTAATCCATTATCATAACCTACTATATCATCTTTATGACTTCTGCACCTAAGCCCAAACAATCTCAATGGTATGTTTTACTATAGAATAGAGGAGTTATACCTAGACGTCTACACAGACAATTGAATTGTTTCATAACACTGTAAAATAATATCTTGGCAATTTATTATCTGAGCATATCAATGATCTCATGGATTAATCATTAATTCATAGAATTCAATCTCACGAGAGGCTCTAACAAATGTTTCAAAAAGGATATATTGTTGGAATTGTCATCCCAACCACATTCCCAGATATCATAGATAACTGACTCCTTTAATAGATCTGTGCAATAAAATCTCAACAAGTCATTTTCAAAAGTCTTAACGGTTTGAAGTTTGAACTAATGATCAAACAAACGCAACATCTGCAAAAAAATATTTAATATTTAACATCTTCAAAAGTCTTAACAAGTCACAGCAGCCCAAACCAAATGAGTAGTTGTAGTAAACTAAGCTCCCTCCAAAATCAGCATTCTAATCCCCTATACCCTCTTGAAAAAACCAGAACAGAAGACAGAACCACAGAAAACAAAATACTTAGGGTATTTGAGGACATGGTCCGCTGTGCCCTCAATTACTTTTCAGATATCAAGGGCATCGAGAAGCATACACTGTTTTCCTGCATCAAAAAGGTTTTAAAAGTATAATCACAAGATCAGTAGCCAAGGTGACTCCACACTTGTCTAAGACATCTAAATGTATTAACGACTAAACAACCTTTAAAGATGCAAGCACCCGATAAAACCAAAGTTTTAAAAGGCTAATCACAAGATCATCAGGCAAGGAAAGGATGTTTGAAGTTTGAACCCTATGATTTGCCAGTACATAATTGAAAAATCTTCTCTGGACACCAAGGTCTACAATAAATGAAATGGTTTAGTAAAGGAGGCTATGCAAAAGATGGAGCCTCCTACTTTAATCTGTATCTTGTTCTCCTTGTACAACATTAAAATTTTCCTTTTATAATTGTCATAGTCCAAGCATTAGTTTCAGCAGGTATATAAATATGCTTGAAGAAACAACAAAGTAGCATACTCTGTGAATTATGGGTGTCATTGCAACTTGCATTCATTTTTTAATTCTGATATTTAACATGAATGCATAAAACCTACAAAAGTGCAGAATCTCTAAGATTCATATTGGGATGAATTTCCACTCTTTTTGTTGGAAGTGTTTCAAGAAACTTGTTCTTGAAGGGCTGCATTGCATAGGGTATACTTTCTTTGGCTTATGTGCCAAAAATGAGGGTTATCTATACAATCAAAATTACTTGGGATTAGTACCTAGCCTCGTTCCTTTCAAACTCATGTAATTCAGGTGGAGCAGAACACAAGGAGAAAAGGAGAATGTAACCTTTCTGGACCGTGATGACCAATGCCTGCTAGAAGAAATTGCACATTTGATTATTAGCATTGGAACATATTACTAATTTTGAAAAATAAAAATTACAGTGTAAACAAAATAAATAGAGCTGATTCACTAACCTACTTAAATAATAACTAAGCGTATGAAAACAAGATAGCAAGGGATGATATCAGATGCTGAAACAACAACTATTTATCATGTTACAAAGCTAGGCTATTCATGCCTTCTTAGCATATTAAAAGTGTGACACAAAAAATATGAGCGATGCAAATTTATATCACAAGCCGAAGAATCAGTAGAATTAGAATGCAAATGAGGAAGATTAAGATGGAATAACATATAGGAAAATTGAAGGAAAATGAACTAGTAAGACTTGCATCCTTGGGATGTGCCAAGGAAGAATTGTTTAATTAAAATATAGCAAGAACTGCAAGTTAAGCTTGCTTACATACTACGATCATGATAATGTAGTAGTTCATATTAGGACTTTGTAATAAACTAATACAAGGGCAATGTAATATATGCAATGCCATATTCAGCAGGGTAGCTAGAAATTCAATGTTACTTCTTAATATTCTTCAAGAAGCTTAGAAAATTCTTCATGTAAATGCTATATGAAACATGGAAGGAATTTATATCTTTGTTTTCATCCACACATATTGCACATAAATACATGTTAAACTGATACAAGATATTTCATTTCAGAGTACTAATATTGAGCATCATGATGAGGTCAATTCAATGTCGAACACTATTACGCAATTCTATGAGAATGTGATTTTACTTAAAGATGATAATACCAGAAGCTTTGGTGAATATCAAGTTTGAAGAATTGAACATGATCACTTGATTCAACTCTATTACCAAATTCCATGAAAAGGTTGTCTTCAAGATGTTAATACTGGATGCTTTATGAATATCAAAATTTGAAGAATTGAACATGATCACTTGCTTCAACAAAAAATAGTTGAGAATGACGAAGTCCATACAAATTATGTGGCATCTACAGCAGAACCTTGTACAATAGATGAATTAAGAAGTGTTAAATGTAATTTGGAGGATTGTATAGTCAGATTACAATATTGTATGTCCTGTAATTGTGAAAAGTATGATTCACAAGTATGTAGAGCATTATGATATTCAGTTAAATATTCTCACTTCAATGTTCAATGGCAGCAGCTGTGCGCTTCTCATCACATGTTAATCCATTTGATTGTCTTACTCAGATGGAATTGATTTGAGGGAGTGGATATCTGGTTTCCTTGATTGAACTCCATGATGCTATGCAGCAGCTTACAACCTTATATCTTAGTCAAAGCTGTGAAGCTCCATATTGGTGAATCAATTGGTATTGTTCTTTCGCCACAGGAAATGATTACAGTTACATCCCTTTTAGAAATTTAAGTATCAGGTATTTCATTTAAAATTGATAAAGTAAAGTCTTGTTCTGGCCTTGGATGGCACTAACAAACTGATCCCACATTTATTTATGTGGGCTCTTCATGGATTTATTAGCAAGATCATTCTCCCTTCCACATGAGGGAAAAAAAATTACAAAAGGGAGTGAAATGATTCTTCCTTTTAAATCGGACTTTCAACATTTTTTTTATAAGGATTTTATCTCAGCAAAAACTCATCTAAATCTTCCTCTTCTGCACAGTGGGTCATGCCTATTTCTCTTGTTCATATAGAATCTAAAACAGTTTGTATGAATTTGTTGCAGCATTAACATTTTACTGTAGGGAATCTGATGCAGTTTAGTCTGCATTATTGCATTGACTGATGCCTGACCCACTGTGCACCACAAGAATTATTACAATCTTTGACCTAATCATTTTGCAGAGGAAGACCATTATTTGAGATTTAATGCAGAAAAATAGTAAACATTTTTACCTGAATAGCCATGCTACCAACACCACCTTCTCCACCTACAATGAACACAGTCTGACCCCTTTGAAAGTTTTCTCTATCAAAACCTTCTTGGGCAGTTTGAAGAGCCAGAGGAAAGCTGGTTGCTTCTTCAAAGGGCATGTTTTCAGGCTTCAAAGCAATTAGGCTTTCTTCCACTGCTGTGTATTGTGTTAAATTCCCATATTGTTTCGGCCTGACAGTGTTGAAACTTTGAAGATTTCCATGCGCTTCATCACCCTTGCTAAACATTGAGACATTAGCTCCTTCATCGACTACTACTCCTGCCACATCACAACTTGGAACCACCTGAAAAGCGTTTCAAAGAGAGACATGTGGTTCAGAAAAGAATGGCATTGGATCAAATCTATGTGGTAAACGCTCAAAAATATGAGTGGATGCCACTATTCAGTGAAAGTGATGCACTGCAATATACCTGAAAATCATTGCAAAAGAGTATGTGGTAAACAATGGATGATATGGCTGGATGCACTTATTCATTGAAAGTGATGCAATATACCAGAAAATAATTACAAAAGAGGGCTATATAATCCCAAAACAACCATGGATTCTGGTTAAAATTATGTGTAATGTCTGAAACAGATTTTGTTTCAATCATAGATTGCTGCTGAGTACAGTACGCTCTTTCTGACTCCTCTTAATGAAATGATCCAATAACCACAAAGGAGTATGCAGAATATGGTCAGAACGGCTGGGATCTACTACTTACGAAAAATAATCATCTGTTAGATTTGGGAAGAGTGTCAATACTGATCAGAGTTATATATGCAGAGCTTGACCAGAAATAGAAATTTTCGATAAAGATTTCTTTGAGAACAGGGTTTTAGCATGATTGTGTCACGAATTAACATATAATAATTAATGTATATTTTGATCAGGAGTGGCATGATTGTGTCACGATCGCCTTCTGGAATTTTCCACATCTGGCATCGTTAGCCTAAATTCTATTTGAGAACCAATGGCAGGTCAAGTACAACGAACGTGTTTTAGCCTCTGTCGCGATCGCCTTCTGGAATTTGCCACCATCTGGCATCGTTAGCCTAAATTCTATCTGAGAACCAATGGCAGGTCAAGTACAACGAACGTGTTTTAGCCTCTCCCTCGCTGTTATCGTGACTAGTAGTTTCACCTGTCGCCCGAGCCTGGTCGTTCGCTCTATTGCCATTCAGGCATATGGGTAGAATATGCAGTAAATGGAGATTACAAAGGCAATATTATGCCCATTCTACAGACCATGTAATGGACCTGGAAGCTAACATGATAACAGGTACAAGCCAAGAGTCTGATAAAAACTTTAGGTAAAATCCATCAAAGAGGTCTCTACAAAATTGATAAATGTGTTGCAAAGATCATAAAAAAACAGAGCAGTGGATCATCATCTGAATCCTTCATTTGGGCAATAGGGTTCTGTGACACATAAAATAGCTTTGAGAACCTAATTTATTGAATTTCATCTCTATATAAAATAAAATGATGGGTTGTTACAAAATTCATAAGAGAGGTTGGGTTCTCACAGGGAATTCCAAACCAGTGTCCTTAAACACTCCATTGCGCAGTTTTAAGTCTACAGGGTTGAGCACAACAACACAAACTCTTAGAAGGACCTGATTATCCCCCATTTGGGGCACAGGGAATTCACCATACTGCAGCACCGCTCTGGGTCCATATTCATTGTAAAACCAAGCCTTCTACATGTAATCCATGTTGCAGGGCACTGCAGAGGCCAAACGAGGATTTAAATAAAAGAGAGAGAACGACTCACCTTCGAGTTTGGTAACGTGCACGACCAAAGCGGCCCGATATTTTCTCTTGAGGGATTTCTGGTCGAGAGATCCAACCTCCTTGAAACGCCTCCAGATCTCGGGTTGGCCTCATGTGGCCACGATTTCGCCATTATTGTCCAGAAAATTCCGCAGTGGAGCCTCTACTAAAGCCCTACCTCCGCTGCTCACTCCTATTGTGGTCGTGGGCGTCGCGACGTGACTCAAACCTGCCACGTCTTTGGTCAGAGGAGGAGAAGGCATCTTGGGAGACCATCCAGGCCAGCCCTTGCTGCTCCCTCCCGCTGTGGCCGCAGCCATCGTGACGTGACTCAAACCTGCCATGTCTTCGGCCAGAGGAGGAGGAGAAGGCGTCTTGGGAGACCATCCAGACCAACCCCTCCTCTTGGGAGTCAGTATCTTATCCTAACCAGAAGAAAACCTACCCAAAACAATGAAAAACCCGCACAGTCACATGCAAACCCTAAAAAAACTCTCGCCTTTCTTCTTTTCTGTACAGAGAGCTAGAGTCTCAGTTGGTCTGCTAACTGGAGCTGCCTCTTCTGGGCAGAAATTACTTATTTTGAATCTGAAGGTGCCTCCTCAAACTTGTATGTTTCGTGCATGGTTGAAAGTCCGCGCCAAATAACAGCTATTAAGAAGGCCAAATGGAAGACTGAGTAGAAGAGCGATAAAAAAGAAGTGAATATTGTTTGTTCACCTCAAACCAACAAAATAAAACGCCTCCGGTGTAAATATTTGTGTGCACGACATATGTTGCTTTTAACGAATGCCTCCTTTTCTTGTTTTGGCCACGTCAGTCTTTGGCAGAGTGCATTATTGTTATTAATGCGATGATTTATTAACTATTATTAATTTAGTTTAAGCTTTTAATTTTATTTTAAGATTTAACTTTCATGTTTTTTAAATTGTTTTAATTTTAATTTAGGTATTGTTTTTAATTTTTATGTTTTTTTTTATTATTGTTGTAATTTGAATTTTTTTCTTAATTTTAATTTCTATATTTTTTTAGATTATGTCAATTTTAATTTAAGCTTTCACAATCATTTAAATTTATTTTTAATCTTTTTGTTTTGATGTTATTTTAATATTAATTTAAGTTTCACATTATTTTCTATAATATTTTAATTTTAATATGAGTTTCTGTGTATGTGTAATTTTTTGTTTAATGTTATCTTAATTTTAATATGAGTTTCTGTGTATCTCTAATTTCCTTTTTTTCTATGTTGTACCCGACCTAACGATGCCACAAGGGAGCAAACAGCGAACGAGCCGCCCGAACATGCACAAGGCATCCGGGTGGTCACAACTTAGCGAAACTAATATGGGCATCTTCGAACGAAACGGCCCGACCCGAACACGCCCGGTCGGGCGACCTCGCACGGCGCGACACGACGCGCCTAACGAATGATGCCACAAGGGAGAAAATGACAAACGGGCAACCCGAACATCATGCACAGGGCACCCGGGCGATCACAACTTAGCAAAACTGATACAGACACCATCAAACGAAACGGCCTGACCTAAACGAGCCTAGTCGGGCGACCTCATACACCGCGACATGTTGCGCCTGACCAAACGATGCCATAAGGGAGAAAACAGCAAACGAGCCGCCAAAACGTGCACAAGGCACCCGAGCGGACACAACTTAGAAAAATTGATATGGGCGCCCTCGAACGAAATGACTCGACCCGAACGCGCCCGGTCGGGTGACCTCACACGGCGCGACACGACGTGCCCAAACGAACGATGCCACAAGGGATCAAATGGAAAACGGGCCACCCAAATGTGCACAAGGCACCCAGGCGGTCACAACTTAGCAAAATAATACGGGCGCCCTCGAACGAAATGGCTCGACTTGAACGCGCCCGGTCGAGCGACCTCACACGGCGCAACACGATGCGCCCAAACGAACGATGCCACAAGGGATCAAACGGTAAATGGGCCACCCGAACGTGCACAAGGCACCCGGGCGGTCACAAATTAGCAAAACTAATACAGGTGCCCTCGAACGAAACGGTCTGACCTGAACATGGCCGGTCGGGTGACCTCACACGGCGCACCCAACGAATGATGCCACAAGGGAGCAAACGGAAAATGTGACACCCGAACATGCAAAAGGCACCCAGGCAGTCACAACTTAGAAAAACTGATATGGGCACCCTCAAATGAAACGACCCGACCTGAACGCACCCGGTCGGGCGACCTCACACAGCGCGCCCGACCGAACGATGCCACAAGGGAGAAAACGGCAAATGGACCGCTCGAACGTGCACAAGGCATCCAGATGATCACAACTTAGCAAAACTGATATGGGCGCCCTCGAACGAAACGGCCCGACCTGAACGCGCCTGATCAGGAAACCTCACATGGTGTGACATAACACGCCCAACCGAACGATTCCATAAGGGAGAAAACGGCAAAAGGGCTGCCCGAACGTGCACAACGCACCCAGTCACAACTTAGCAAAACTTATATGGGCGCCCTCGAATGAAACGACCCGAACCAAATGCACCCGGTCGGGCGACCTCACACAACGCGACACGACGCGCCCAAACAAACGATGCCACAAGGGATCAAACAAAAAACAGGCCACCCGAACGTGCACAAGGCGCTCGGGTGGTCACAACTTAGCAAAACTGATTCGAGCGCCCTCGAACGAAATGGCCCGACCCGAACGCACTCGGTCGGGCGACCTCTCACGGCACGACACAATGCGCCCAAAAGAACGATGCCACAAGGGATCAAATGACAAACGGGCCACCCGAACGTGCACAAGGCACCCTGGCGGTCACAACTTAGCAAAACTGATACAGGCGCCCTCGATGCGTATGCATAATCATCGATGGTGATGATTTGTCGCCGGAACCAGGAGAAGAATGCGGTAGAAAATACAACTGTCGACTGCCCTACATGTCGACCCATAAGTTCCACCCATCTCTACATCTGAGGCTCTCTAGGACTAGCGATATCCAGCGTCACATGTTGTGGCTACATCAATGGAATCCGTTCCAAAGCGAAAGATATGAGGATCGAACCATAACTGAAATTATTTTTCCTTCCTCCTTTTGCTTTATTCTGTTTTTCCTTTATCTGAGAAAGAACAGCTTCAGACCAGTTGAAGACTGTTGGCTCAAGACACTCTAATGCATACTGCATATAAGATCTGTTAACCACATGTAGTGTCACCGTGCCAGCAAGTTTTGCGATTGTGAACAGGATGGTTCTCAAAGGCAAATCTCTCACTGTACGGATGTTAATCTTCCCATCTTTGCTCGGTTCTGCCCCTGCATAACAATACTGCAAAATATAATCTCTCACCGACTCTCCTCCAATGGTAGACCCTGAAAGAGAAATGGGCAAACCCTTCCTCGACAAACCTGTGAGAAAGTACACATCCTCAATAGTGATAGGAACCACTTGGTTCTTAATGTGAAATGCCTCTATTACCGGATCCCATGCACGAACCAAGAACTCAAGAAGCTCAATCTATTGCCTCATTCCGGATAAATTGAAGTACTTTAAAAGTCCACAATCCCTCAGGGCTCTTATAGTACCCGGGTCATTTAGGGCAATTATGTCTTGTTCTTCATGTTCTCTTTATCACCATGTAATCGTCATTGTTATTCGATGGAAACCTGAAACATAATTAAGAGATCCATTAGAAACCATCCATTGCAAAAAACTAGGTCAATTTTGAGCTAAACATCAAAACAAAAATAATGAAATGCACCCAACGCAGGCTTAGGCTTGAGACAGTGCGTTGCACATGCAGGTACCTTTCACTGTACCTGCTATGCAACGCAAGTTTCGATGCCTAAGGGTGCGTTGCCCTCTTTTTTGGGAAAATTTAACCTAGGGGTCTTAAAACCCTGAAAAATTGCAAGAAATGAAAATGGAATGATTACCAATAGAAAGAGAAGGTTCATGGCACTAACCTGGAAGAAACGGCGACGAAATCCGTCCACAGAAATGACTGGAATCAACGACTGAAGTTTGGGGGCAAAATCAGGTTCAGAGCTCCAAAATGCAAATGGTAACTATGGAATGGTAAAAATGAATAGTAAAACTACTTTTAAATAGTCATTTAATTATTTGCAAGTTAAATTCATTGTTGTTACTATAGTTTTATTATGTTTTTATCATGAAACAAGGATTTTTAATCTGTTTGATGTTGCTCTGAACAGGAAATACAACTGATGAACAGATTAGTCGTGCAAATTTATTAAGAATGACTTGACCACAAAGCATGCTTTTTCTCCTTATTTTTCGAGCTTTGTTAAAAACAAAAATGGATTTGAAGCGCACTTTTATCTCTTTTTCGATCTTCCATAACAGCGAAAAAGGAATCCCTGGAGTCTTCTTTCAGCTCTTCTCAGACTCCGATAATGTGAAAAGATTGTCGAGCACTTGTCATTTCGAGCTCGTTAAATTAAATGAATTGATATCTACTCAGTACAAGTTTAACCCTTTTCCGGAGTGAGATAGATTATTTACGAAAAAGGAATACCATTGGTTAAACATGACCAAAGAGGTTCTTTAAGATATTATTTTACACTTTTTCGGATCTGAGAGACAAATTTACGAAAAAGTGATTATGGAGTTCTCTTTCGTCCTCTTTTTCAGACTCTCTAAATATGAAAAAGGACCAAGCTGTCACTGTTGTTAAGCTCGTTAAATCATAAAATAGTGATAGGCTTCTCAATCATGGCAAGAATCGAGTTTCATTCATCGCTAGACTCGTTAAATTACTAATTAGCGATACTTCATTCTTTATTCACTCGAAGGGTTGAATTATAGATCAAGCAAATGCTATCCTCTTAAGCTTGTTAAAAAATAATGAGGTACTGGTCGACAAATGACCGGGGAAAAATTTGGGAAGAACGAACAATATTTTCTCTATGGTAGCAAGTCGCTCTTGAACATGACACTTCCTTCACTCCATGTCTGTGACTGTTTGGGTTGGGTAATCATCTTGACAGTTCATTCATCACCTATGGTTCATCATACCTTCACTTCGGTTTTGGGTCAACGCTGCCAACTCATCACAGTGTCGCCGATATGTTCAAGAGGAGAGGGGAGAGAAGGAATGGAGAGAGAGAGAGAGGGAGAGCAGTGAGAGAGGTAGAGAAGGGTAAGAGAGGGAGATATTGACACAAAGATGGAAGGGGGGCAGAAAGAAGGATAGAGGGAGGGATATAGTGAGAGGATTGGAGGGTCGAGAGAGAGAGAGAGGGGAAGAGAGAGCGAGGTAGGAGAGAAAGGGAGAGAGAAGAAGTACAATGGATTAAAACAACAAATATATTAGGCCCACTCTACACAAATCTGTAATCTGAGAATTCAGGATAAAAAGAGCAGGCTCCAACAACAATTGCATAGAAGTCTTTATTACTCAAATAAAAGAATGTCACAGCAAGTTGTCATCTCACAAAATCTCCTACTACAACCTACAAGCTAACAGTACTCACTCTTATTATCTATTTCTACAAATGTCTAACTACTGTGTCCATCCTTTTCATTTATAAGTTAAGAGAAGGTGTTGTTAGAAAACAGGCTAATGATAGCGTTAGTGGTGCATCTCCCTTGAGCATGAGCAACTCCCTCATAACTTTGCCTTGTATGCAAGGCTTTTCTTTTAGAGTAGTGCATTATCATAATAGATATAACTCCTCTCCTGAAGGTGCCTCATTCCATAAGTGTGCACTCATGAATGCACCTGAGATGATGGTGTTAATCTCCTCAACTAGTGTGCCATACTTGGTGGGTGTGACCCAACAACTAATTCGTCTATCCTCGAAGGTGTCGTTATAAGCTTCTAGTTGTATTTAAGAATCTTTCTGACTGGTGTACCACAATCTAGCTCTGCAATCCTGGTGCTGCTCAAATTCTCAAGGATGAGGTGAGACCAACTAGGTAATCTAACACTCTTTAGAATTTTTTTTTTTCCAATAACCCAAGATTCTCCCCCAACTTTTCAAACTTCCCCTTTGTTAGGAGCTTTGTCAAACTATTAACCATATGAAACTTTTTCAGAATGTGTTCCAACACTACTAACTCCCTAATGAAGTTGGAATCTTAGGAAATTGTATTGAATATCACTGTGTTTGAAATGGTCATGACACATTGGATTTTCATAGAGCTTGATGTAACTTTGATTCTCACAAGAGACAATATTGGGCTTCAACAAATGATTGGTTGACTCTACAATCAAGTTGCAAATCTAGATAGCTTCATAATAAGTGTATGAAACTGCCATATACTTTGCTTCAGTGGAACTGAATGCAATTGTTGCTTTCTTCTTGTTGATTTAATAAAAATGATTTATAAAATGATAATAATGATGTTTAAAATGAGCCTTATGATGGTCTATTTATACACATTGATTGTTCATGAGGTGTAGGGGTATGTTTATAACATCACTGCCCTTGAAAGATTTGTCTTGAAAGCACAGTAATTAGAATTTTCTTTAGTTAAGCACATTTTTGTGGTGGAATGAAGTTTATCAAATATCTATTTATACTTTGTAGAGGTTTGAATTTGTTTGTCCTTTGAGTGTTGGTGAGGTTTCTTTGTATTTTTTGCATCATAGTCTAAAGTCTTTTGACCTGATTGTTTAACATGAAAGCTTTATGCTTATTGGCAATATATTTGAAATACCTGCATGATCAAGAAACTATTATGGTTAATTAAATAACTAATTAGGTACTATAGAAAGAGGATGATGTTGAGAGGGCTTGCATGGGTGACTTTGGGAGCAACCCGGAGGTGGTCAGACAAAGCTCTTCTAAGTTACAAATCTGAAGAGAAAAAACTGGTGATGTATATGTGGTTGCTCAACCTGGGTTGTATGGAAAATCTTGGCAGAGAGTGTTTACCTTTCCATGTCTTCACGAAAGTAGGTTGTCTGTCACAGAATAAGATCACTACATGTAGGTGATGGTTCTGTAGTAAGTTCTCAGCCTTATCTTCAAAATGGCTAACAGAGAGGATCAGGTTTGAATACAGGATATAATTTGATGAATTTGGAGATTTAGAGTTGAAGAAAAAATTGTGGTGATGTTTGGATGGGTGCTAATTTGTAGGGTTTTCCATTTTTATAATTTTCTTTGTTGTGCTTTCTACCATGCTACCTAATTACTTTCCTGTTTCCCTAGCATTTTAACTTTTTCGATGTCTATCTCTCTGTTGTTTCTTGCCCCATTTGAAATGTCATCCTTATTTGGTAGGTGTTTTCTTCAATATAGTGTGAATATTTTTCCATCACACAACTTCTGTGGGGTTTGTCTACGCAAATAGCTTGTAAGGCCCATTCATCAGGGTATTTGATGAACTGAAATGATTATCGATGATCACCAACTAATGGTACCTGCAGAGATTTACTCTAACAATTCTACAGTTTTCTTGTGCTAACAATTCTACAACATTTTAACCACATGAATTAGTCTCCTCTATTCTCTTAGTTGATTCTAGAAGCACTTATTGCTGTTGTCAAAGATTTTACTCTCTAGTCCCATTGAGCTATTTCAGTTAATTGTGGACATTGATCTATTTTCATTTTATTTCTTCAATTTTTCTGACTGTTTTGCGTTGCCTTTGGCCAGTGCCTTTCTTACCTATGATTTTTTTGTTTAAGCATTCCAGCCAGCCAGAGCAACAGGGGCAGCAGGAGCCATGTAGTCCAACCAGAGCCCAGCAAGGGCATCGCAGAGGCAGCAGGAGCCACGCAGGGCTGATGCAGGCCCAGTCAAAGCAGCGCAGGGGTAGTGTAAGCCCTTAAGATGTGACGCAGGCCCTTACTGAGTAGCGTAGAGGCTGACGCAGGCCAGTTAGGCTGGCATAGAGGGATTCAGAGCAGCATATTACTGCCATTTTTATTTCTCTGTTGGGTGAACCAGTTTTGGTGCCCACGATTGTTGTACTTAGATTCTGCATAATAATGAAAACCCTCCAGAGCTAGCTGCACCGGTTTTCCCACATTGGGGTTTTTCCGGGGATAGTTGTCCATAAAATCCGTGTGTCACTTTTTCTATGAGCATGTTATTCAGTATTTGATCTGTATGTGTAGGTTGCTAGTTGTATTTACTATTTAATTCACTAATTTATTGAATATTTCAGAAATTAGTTTGTAACTTAATTCAAGTAGGAGAATTAAATCAAGATATTGCAATAGGGTTTCTTATATTAAGAAATTTTTACATTCCCTAGGTCTAGCCCCATTAATTCACCTAGGGCAACAATTTCCCAGGAATCTAGCTAGAGGAAAACTTCTATCTCCTAGAGGCAGTTGCATTGCTGGGTGCCCTCACTCTCCTCAGAACTTGGGCCAATTCCGACGGTGGAATCTCCAGATACCTTAAGCCCTAGCTCTAGGATCAAGTTTTGCCTAGGTGTTCCCAAGGATAGAACCTAGTAGGATCAATTTGACCTATCGAAGTAAAAACACTTGTCTGATCCTTTCCCATCACCTTGTCCAGGATAGGAACATCATTGGTTGCTAAATTCCATCCCTGAACCTGGGCTGGGTCCACTTGGCCCCGTGTGGTCCCATTTGGTGTCAAAGGCCTTTCATGAAGGTCCATTTGGGAATCCAAGTTCCCAAAGGATTTTAGGGATTGAGAACTTCCTTCATAAGTCTTATTATTCTCCCTCAACCCTTCAATCCCCCTCCTCTCTCCCTAAAAGATAATTCCCTTGATTAAAAGGAAAGCAAGTCCCACTTTTTATTTTATCTTAGGGAAAGGGTTTCGAGGGTCACTTCCCACCTATTCATTGACCTATAATCTACAAGTGACTTCCTAAACTACTGGGACTCCACCCATCAGTGAAAGTATGTGAAGAGCAAGGAGCCTTAGCTGTGGTGAAAATGGGCTAAGCCTCCATCGTTTCCCTTGTCCTAACAGTTTCCCTCTTAGGAACCCCTTTTAGATCCACTACTAGTTTGAGTGGTAACAAGTTGTTCACAATTCCATTTGTGAATAACTCTTTGGTATGCCCACTTTTGCCATACTACAGCTCCAAGATGAGGAGTCCAGGGCTATGGAGGCTACCCTTCTTCTCACTGAATCAATCCTCTACAATATAGTGAACTAGGGCTAGTTGGTTGGCCCACTTGAATGTTACTTTAGTCCTTCAAATTCTGCACATCCTTAGGCCCTATACACCTTCCCTTCTACCAATTTTGTTGTCCTTCACTAGAACAAGAGTCAAGGCTCTTCTTTGACAGTAACCTAACAACCCTCCAGCTGTACTTGGCCTACCATCAATCTACCCAACCACAATAAATTCTTTTTACTGATCTAGGGCCCACAATATTGTCTTCATCTAGGGCTCTTCAAATCTGCCACCTAACAATGGTTTGAGTCCTCTCAAGATCATTGTTCTTATGTGTCGATAATTTGATCTTTGTTGTCCAATCTATGAACAAATATGAACTACTCCTCTTATCATACTTCCAACAATCTATAGATGACTGAACTAGGGTCACAAATCAGCCACTAACAGTCCATTTACTAATTTTTTTATAGGTTTATTCATATCTTTGTCTAAAACTCTATGGAAGGTCTACCAAAATCAACTCCTCTACATGTCAATGCATTCTTCATATGGCACATTTCTTCTGCATGCTCAATCTTCTGCTCAGGTTCCACCCTCCTTTGGATCTGTTGTCTCCACACATACTGAATCTGCAAACCATCTTCCAGATATGTGGTCTTTATTGCAGAAATAAACCTTGCTCTAAGGGTCACAACCCATCTTCTTCTACGCAAATTTGTCACAGTCTTAAGGTCATACCTTATGAACTAAACATGCTAGAAAACTGTCCTAACTAGGGCATTATACTTATGTACTTCTAATTGTTGTAGAACAAACCCTATCCACACATAGAAAAAACACGACTCTTGCCTCCATAAGAGACTCGACCTAGCTCATATGGATCCATAGATTTTGGGCATTTCTTTGACTGAATCTTGACATGAACTTTAGATCTCAATGTCGACCCTCAAACTAGGGTTAACTCAGTCAATATTATGCCTGTGTCGACTTCTGTTATGGCTCTAAATTACAGTGCAAGCCCTCCTCCATTTATGTTGGAATTTATCACAGACCTTGTGGCCTACTAACCACCACAAGGCAATTAGATGGTATCAACACTCTCTTCTATTTCATGTAGAAAATATAACCAACGAGATTCAATCTGATCTTGTAATCATGTACTAAAACAAGATACCGAATCCTTCCTACAATTTGTGGAAACAAAACAAAATCGCACAATCACATATAAGTAAGAGAAACAAGTTATCAATCGCACAACACAAGATGTATCTGGGGAAGCAACTGCTCAAAACCCTCTATCTCTATTTTGTATTAATTCAAGGAATCATGAAACAACACAATGCTTAATCTCTCTTGAGATTCTCCAGCACTCTGCCAATTGTCTCCTGCTGATCTAGGAAAAATCGGTCTAGTACTTAGCCAATTCTCAGCCTTCCTTCAGCCTGCCTTGCACATGCAATTCCTATGGAATTATCTCCATATTAATTAGGAAAATCAACCTTCCTTGATTGCGCAATCCATCATGGCATCCCAATGACTTTATAATTGCACGTGGGAAATTTTCTATAAATACAACTAATAGTTATGTTCCTCTGAACTGTGTTACAATAAGGATCAAGGGTCTTTTTATTATTTAAAATAAGATAAAACCCTAAACAACCAAAACCCTATCCTAAGGAGATGTAACACCAAGAGTTTATGGGCCCCATTGGGGTTAGTTGGGCAACCAACTTCCCAGGGTCGTAACTTGGTCATATGATCTTCGTTTAACGCACATGATACCTCATTAGAAAGATCTCTCCGAGGACTACAACTTCTAATACGATTTCTATGAAATCACCAAACCTTTAATGCCAAAAAAACATCGTTTGGGGCCTCAAAACGGCTTCGAAAGTTTAGGACCCGAAAAAACTAACAAAAATAGTAAATTGTGCTATAATTAAGGAAACTAAAAAACTGAAAGAGACAATGGCGAGGGCCCAAGTGGAATAGGCGAGTGGCCACCAATATCCACCTCGATCACCTTAAATTGAATTTCTTGAGCTAACTCAATCATCGTGACTTAGTTAATTGACACAAGTTGTTATGAGACAAAATTACAATTTATTGTCCAATTTATTTAAGGGAAAAATAAATTAGATGCCTCACATTCCTCACTCCTGGTACATCAAAATTCCTCACCAGTGTGGGTGCATTTTTTTTTGTCCTTTCTAGTTGCCAATTTCACTGTTTCTTGTTGCAAATTTCAACACTCCCTCTCAACAAGAAAGGAATTCAATCAATCCCCATCTGGTACCTTTGGAATGTTCTGCATGCTACACTTCTCTAGTGTTGTTTGCACCTGCAAATCCTAAAACTGAATAGCCTCTGAACAACTGAATCAGTATAATGCATCTATCATCAGAGTCTTCTGACTGCTGCTAGCTACTGCACCTATCTAGTACTGGATTCTCTACACTGTTGCTGACATCTGCATCCGTGCCCTTTGAACTATTGCTAACTCTATTTGTGCTCCGGTATTTGATATCTGTCACTATGATTTCTGTCTTGCTGACATATGACTCCATCAATCTAACTGATCCTTCCTACTACTGTTGTACTGTGGGCTCCTCGTAGCCAGGTTCGATCCATGAGACATGCCATCTCAATGGACCTTGCCCAAATTTCTTATCTTGGGATTATGTCTACACATAACCCCACCTTACACCTCGAGGTATGGCTACTCCCTCTTCCCATCTGGCTCGAAATTTCCCCCTCATGGAGGTCTCTGCTTGAGTGGACGCTTCCACTCGGTCTCCTCTCTGCTTCTCCAATTGTGGTAGCTACTCCACAACCTTCTGAGACTGCTTCTCATGAGGATGCATGTTGAGAGGTAATTTATGCTCCCTCTAAACCACCAAGTCTCTAACTTCTGCCTTTGTCCTCAAAGCTTTGCATGCATCTAGTAACTCAAGTGCATATAGGTTTTTGACTCGCACACAATGTTATTGTCCCGAAGTTACAAAAAGTTTCTAAAAAAGAGTTGATTTTAAATCGATGATATCTCCCTCATCCAAGCTCCGATTTGACCGATTTTTTTTTCCATTTGGGTATATTTTTGCAAGGAATCCAAATATTCTATTTTTTTTCGAAAATTTCACACCAAAATCTTCAGATATTCTCTACAAACTCGCTGCCCAAAAAATTCCTGCTCTGATACCATGTAGAAAATATAACCAACAAGATTCAATCTGATCATGTAATCTTCTAAAACAAGATACTGAATCCTTCCTACAATTTACGGAAACAAAAATCGATCACATAATCACATATAAGTAAGAGAAATAAATTATCAATCGCACAACAACATGATATATTTGGGAAAAGAAACTAATCAAAACCCCTCTATCTCTATTGTGTATTAAGTCAAGGAATCATGAAACAATACAATGCTTAATCTCTCATGAGATTTTCCAGCACTCTGTCAATTGTCTCCCATTGATCTAGGAAAACTCGGTCTAGTACTTAGCCAATTCTCATCCTTACTTCAGCCTGCCTTGCTCATGCAATTCCTAGGGAATTAACTCTTTATTAATTAGGAAAATCAGTCTTCCTTGATTGCGCAATCCATCATGGCATCCCAATGACTTTATAATTGCACATGGGAAATTTTCTCTGAATACAACTGATAGTTATGTTCCCTTTAACCTCTGTCTCAATTGGGTATTCCTAGAAACTAACATACATGCAACTATTAATAGTGAATTATCAGTTATCTGATTGATCACTCATTGTGAATTAAATCTAATTTAATTCACCGGACCTCTCACTAGCTCATCACTCAGTTAGAACTAGTTAAACTGATTTTAACTCATTTAATTGAGTTAATTACACTTGCACCCCACTAATGCATCAACTTCAACTGGACCCCAAAAATATTAGAACCCCTCTAGATGCCTCATATTAGACCCTCAACTCGAATTTATTGAGCTAACTCGGTCATCGTGACTTAATTAACTGACACAAGTTGTTATGAAATGAAATTACAATCTATTATCCAATTTATATAAGGGGAAAATAAATTAGACGCCCCACATTCCTCACTCCTGGTGCATCAAAATTCCTCACCAGTGTGGGTGCATTTTTTTTTTTGTCCTTTCTGGTTTCCAATCTCACTGTTTCTTGTTGCAAATTTCAACATTTCATAATTTGATGCGGCCTTCACACAAAGACACCATTGAAATCACATGCCCAGATTCTCATGAGAAACCTCTCTTAAGCTTGATCTTCTAGAAGAGAACCAACAATATGCCATCCTACTTCCTAGCGCAAACTGACCATTAAGGTATGCAACATTCTTTTGAACCCTCACATGATGATCTTGCTCTTGGAGGATGATCATGACCTCCCTTTAGCAACCCTTACTCGACCCTCGTACTTGACCTACTTTAGGACTACATCTCTCTTCACCCCCTTGATGTGCCAGATAGTGGGAATACATGTCAAACATGCTAAGATGTGCCAAGTGATAAGGCATGCCAAGATGTGCAAGGGTGTGTCAATGCGTGTCAGGGACTTTCAAGACAACAAAAGGGAGAAAAAAGTTAAACTACAAGGAAATGAACACATAAGAGGGTTAATAAATCATCAATTTACCTTTTCCAAGAGGGGCATGCTAGGCACACTAACACTAGGTGGCAATAGGTGCCAAGTGCAAAGTCTTAGTGCATTCTAAGTGCCAAGTATTCCTTTGTTGCTTCTCATCTACTTTCCAACAATTGATCATCACAAATAAATTTAATATTAAACCATGCTAAATCATACCAAGGCATCTCAATGTATTCCATACATGCTAAGACTTTCCAAGTGCCAATATGTGTCAGGGACTAGTGTTATGCACGTTATGAAGTGGAAGGGAATGTTGAAGAGTGCTAAGGTGTGCTAGAGAGTGATAACGCATGTTGATGAGTGTTAAGGAGTACTAGGAAAAAACATTAAGGGAGAACTAGGTAAAAATTCATGGAAGTTAATGAATATGAGGAACGTGTACTGCCAGAGACTAGTGTTAATGGTCAGTGTTAGTTTTCATGCCAAGGTGGGAGTGACAAGGTATGCTAAGCATTGGTAAGGCATGTTAGGGAATATCAAGGCATGTTAAGAATTCCCAAAGTGTCCTTGGGAGTTCCAGGGTGTGCTAATTATATCATGTGCCAATTAATAGTGCTAAGATATGCCAATACATGCTAGGTGCTAAGGATGTGGCACAGGGTGCTAGGGTATATCAATATGTGTCAAGGCAACAAAAGGAAGAACCAATAAGAGGGTTAATAAGTCAGGAATTTATATTTTTGAAAAGGGGCATGCTAGGCACACTAATAATAGGTCCCAATACATGCCAAGTGGCATTGTGTGCCAAGTGCTAATGTATGTCAATGCATTCAACCAAGGTGTTCCAGGGCATGCTAGGGACTATATGTAGCATGCCAACACATGCTAGGAGAGTTCCATGTTGTGCTAGCGCATGCCACCATGTGCTTGGGCGTCAATGTCATCACAAGATGTTCTAGGTACAAATATGTTCCAAGACATGTGGGGTGCTAAGAAATGTTAGTGTGTGCCAAAGCATTAATTTAAGGTGTGCCTAGATTGTTGAGGATTGTTAGGTCTTTCTCATTAATAGAATTTTCAGAGCTCGATTATGTATTAAATAATATATTTCCTACACACAATAGTGGAACTTTATCTAAATGGAATTTTCTAGATAATAAACTTAATAGATATGAATCATGTGTTGACTCATAGGAAATCTCTATTCGACTAGTCATTACTTGAGGGAAATGATACATGCTTATTACTTCTTAAAAAATTGACTGACCCTAACCACTATGGCCTTAGACATATTATATATTTTACTGCATCTTCAAAATGGATTGGACCATCAACATGATAAAATAAAGAAAATAAAAAATTCAGACCAGCATTCCTATTTACTTCTTCTTGCTCATAAATTTCATTTAAATTTTCTAACCTTGGTCTTCTTATATTTTTTGAATATGTGCTTGGAGTTCTACTTGAGCTCCAGGGAGTTGTTTATCCCTATGGTGTGCTCAGAGAAGCACTTCCTTGGTTTTGCACTGCTACTCTATTGCTTTCTTGTAGTGTGCTCTTTTGAACTTGTGTAGGTGGAGGAGGAGCCACCGTTGAGGGATATTTTTTGCAATCAATTCATCTTTATCTTCATGTGAAATACATGTCTTCACATTCACTGTCTTCTCTAAACTTCCATCCCAAGCTTCCTCTTCAATGAACTAAAAATATCTACTGATTATTACCTTCTTGGTTGATGGATTATAGAGTTTATAGGCCTTGAATTCATCATTGTATCCAAAAAATGTACACATCTATACCTTGCTATCCAACTTCTTCCTTAACTAATCCAATAAATGTGCATATGCCACACATCCAAATACTCTCATGTGAGTGAAAACTTGCTTTGTTCCACTCCATGCTTCTTTTGGAACTCTGTTCATAATAGCTTTGGTTGGACATCTATTTAAAATATAATCTACAGAATTGATAGCTTCTGCCCAATACGCATTTGGAAAATGATTTGCCTTCAACATACTCCTTACCATGTCTAGGATGGTCCTATTATTTCTTTCTGCTACACCATTTTTCTGAGGTGTATACCTTCTGGTAAGCTTCTTGTGTATTCCATGCTCCCTACAAAAACGTAGGAAGTGTTTGCAGATATATTCTCCACCTCTGTCAATTCTCAACACTTTTATGTAGTGTCCACTTTGCTTCTCAACAAGATCTTTGAAGTGGTAGAATTTTTCAAACACTTCACTTTTCTATTTTAATAAATAAACCCATGTATTTCTTGTATAATCATCTATAAATGTCAAAACATAATGATTTCTAGCTAATTATGGAGTTTGCATTAGTCCACACAAATCTGAGTCGACAATCTCTAAAGGTGCCTTCGCCCTTATACTCTTTCCTGCTGAAAATGATTATGTGTGTTATTTTCCCAACATGCAGGCTTCACATAGGCTGTCTGGTTTCTTTGAGTGGAAATCCCTTTACCATCCCTTTTCTGTGCAACAAATTCAAACCTCCGAAATTGAGATGTCCAAATTTCAAATGCAATAACTAGTTCTCATCTTTCATTCCTTCTTGAAAGAATTCTTGTGAAACTGCTGTGACAATACCTCCTTCCTTCAAGTCTATTCTGATCTTGAGAGGAAACACTTTATTGCTTGTCATATTCCTTTTTGCAATGACAGGTCTGCTTGGAGGTATATCCATGATTGTGCACACATCATTCTTAAAAAAAACATTGTAGCCCTTATTCACGAGATGTCCAATGCATAGAAGGTTAAATTTAAGGCCAAGTACATAATAGACATCTGGAAAAAACTTATTCTCTCCCTTATTTGTCTGTATTCTTAATCTTCCTTTCCCCATGACGGAGACTTTACTATTAGTCCCCATTGTCACTTCTGTTTTGACACTCTCATCCAGATTGGAAAACATTGCTATATTTCAAGTCATATGATTACTACAACCTTAATCTAAGAACCATATGTCTTCTTGTTTTTCTTGTGCTACATTACAAGTTAAAAGCACATTTCCTTCGTTGTGATTTTCTTTTCTAAAATTTACACTAGGTCTATTCCCCATGTCATTTTTATTCTTTCTACATTCATTGTCATAGTGGCCATACTTTTTGCAATAATTACATTGGACTTGAGATTTATCATACCTCTATCCTTGTGCTTGATTTTGGCTTGAGCCTTCATTTGAATTTTTGTTGCTGCCACTTCCACTTGTGCTTGCAGGGCTGCTTCTTCCACCTCTGTGTGGGCTTCTTCCTCTTCCTTGGTATTTTAATCTTCCTCGACCTCTACATTGACCAAAAGACATTTGAGTCTTGAATGCATGTTCCATGGTGATTTCGTTGCTCTGTTCATTCTATGCTCACAAGACATCATTGATGCATGCAACTCATCCACTAAAAATTGTGAGATATCCTTTGTCTCTTCTATGGCTACTACTATGGCATCAAATATTGATGGTAGACTTCTCAACACTTTCTCCACTATTCTTCTTTCCTCAAGTCTCACTCCATGAGACCTGACTTGGGTAACCAACCCAATCACATGTGTGAATAATGAGTCTATGCTATCGGACTCTTTCATGCAGAGAGTTTCAAAATCTCTCCTCAGAATGTGAAGTTTTGTTGTCTTTATTTTTTCCATACCTTGGTAGGCTGTCTGGAGGGTATCCCATGCTTCCTTAGACTTTGTTGCTGCTGCAATCCTTGGAAAAATACTCTCATGTACTGCTTGGAAAATATAGAAGAGGGTTTTGAAGTCCTTCTTCCTATTTTCTTTCAACAAATCTCTTTGTGCTTGTGTCAAAACATTAAGTGCTGCTGCATTTGTTGGTTCTTGGAAACCATTATCCACCAGCTCCCAAATATCTTGTGAAGAAAACATGGCCTTCATTGTAATGGCCCAATAATCATAATTCTTGCCATTGAACTGTGGTAATTATGGATTTTTCAGGCTTGATCCTGTTGTTTCCATCTTCACTGTGTAATAAAAAAAAACTTTCTCACTATTGTAAAAGCTTTCTCACTGCTAGAGACTTCTGCTTCTACAAACAATCTTACAGCTTCTTCAGTAAAGATAGCACATTATTTCACTGAGAGCCTAGAGCTACTGTGATACCATGTTGTAAAATATTTAATACAACAAAAATAGAGGAGATTTTTTCCCCCATAACATAGAGAATACAAAAATAATGCAGAAATAACAGTCAAACATAGACAACATAAAACTTAGGAGCGGAACAAATTTAATTTTCTATTCCATCACACTTAGGAAAAGAATGAAATTACATGGTTTTTTAATACAAATGGCCGAATCCTGAGCATTGAAAGAAATTCAATGCAGGAATGGGACATTCAACAACTAAATCATCCTCGACTCTTTTTGGCTGGCTATACAGGAAAACATGTACACAGAACGAAAAACAACGGACCTGAAAATTCATGCAATGTGGTTCAGAAAGCACATTAGGTCTGGTACTTCATTGTTTCATCACACATCGATTATTTTAACATTTAGCATATGTGCAATATGAGAAAACATTAAACTTTATGATGTGCGATGTGACGTGGCACATCGCATCGCTTCCAAAAAAAATAACTTGTGGGTGCTATTCGTTAACTCCTAAGCTTTGCGACGTGAAATCTGTGCTATCCTCTTGAGCTTGACACATGCCCCCTTTGCAATCACATCACAAACAAAACTAAATAACTTGCATGTGGCTATATGGTAAGTTATAAACTTTGGGAAGTATGCACTGTGGGCGGCGGAAAAGGTTAAAACAAAAAAATTGTGAAGTGAAGGTGGCATAAAATGTAAGTGGGAAATATTTTTGAAGTGCGATGAGGTTTGTGGGGCCCTATGATATCACATCGACGAATATTTAACATTCCATGAAGCGTTAAGTCATAAACGCTAAATGTTGCGAAGTGCAGGCTGCAGGCACTTAAATGTTGGGAAGTGCGGTAAGGCGGAAACGTAAAGAAAGGTGGAATGTAAAGGTTTGTGCACGGTTCCAATCTGGTAAGGTAGGTAGGTCTTGCCGATATCGCATCAATAGGGAAATAATTTTGGCAAAAGGCTTATGGGTAAAACATAAAATTTGTCGGTGACAAAGTGTAGGAAAGAAAGGTAAGTAATGTGGTAGGTAAGGAAATTAACGCAGGGTGTGTGGCTCAGGTACTCTATTTGATATTTTGTGTGGATTTCACAAAAACACCTCTAGGCCTGAAACCTGTTGCTTGTCCTTCCTGCAACAAAAATTTATTGAAGCGTGGGCTGCTGCCACTCCTTATTCATGGCGATGGTTGGGAGTTATTTCCAATATCTTTTTGCTTGGATGGTAATTGTGTGGGTTAAATACATGATGTAGTTATAGTAGTCTGGAAGGCAGTATATACTTCTACAAAAATTCTTTATTCAAAGAAAAAATGTCTACTTTTGGTAGCTAGGTTATTGTAAGATAGGGTTACATGTATCTTTCACTTTAATTTTACAAGTTCAAGCCTAGGTACATAAATAATTTCAATGTGTCAGGCTGTCCTTAGATGGTTGCTTGATAGGGTTTCATTTTCCTTGTAAATTTTGGTTCCAAGTCATAGCATAAATAATATTGCAATGTACGGTTTATCTCGAAGTATTTAGTACGAAAAGTTTAAGTCTGTATATTACATAAGAGGTTGTAATCAGTCTTTATACCTAAAGCTAATACTTACAGTTTATGACACTTATTACTATTCAGTTCCTATTATATTTGGTTGTACACCTTTACCCATATTCCACACTATTCAACAAATGAACGTGTCAATGATATAAGAAGATTGTGACATTTTTTTGTCTCATTGGGTTAAGTGTCTATTTTCATTCTCCTTAAATTTTTCTATAAAATTAAAAATTTTGGTTAGGGAATTTGTTCCAAGTATGGTAAGTATCTATGGTGGTGTTTTGCTTCTTCAGCAGATGTGAAGAATTATAGGTCGCTTCTATTGAATAGTAATATTTCCTAGTGAATATTATTATTTTGCAGTGAATCTTATTCTAAAGAGTTAGGGACTAATTTTGAGATGTCAACTCCATTGACTCGACTCAAAATCTAACCCAACCCAACTCTCTTATAGAATCATACCCAGAACCTACTATTATTAGTTTTTCTCTCATTCGCGAGTTGATAGATTTTCAAATGAAATAAAAAAATACACAACAGACGATGTAGCAGAATTTTGCATCATATTATACAACCATTTCAGCTATCATGTTATATATGTGTATAATGCGTTAGGAAAAAACATTTTTCTAATATGTCTTCCACCCCTAAGGTTTCACCTTTACATGTTCCAACCCTTTTGTACATATTTCTTAACAAATATTTACTACTATTTATCCTAAACATTACTGCAATATTAGCAGAACCTTTGCACAATATCATGTTCAACCATATGTGCAAGAGACACATCAAATATTTTCACAAAATAACTTAAAAATATGTTTAGGTTAGGTTCCCACTCAATTCACACATAAGAAAGTTCACTCCTCTCAACAAGTAAGAATTTTCCACTCCCAAAATGATTGTTTGACAGGGACCACAACCAGTCCAACTAGAATCTTCTGACCATATGAGCTTTGTCTAAGTTTATATTTAGACTTTAAAGGCCTAATAGAATCAACTCAGGAATCTTTTTCTTTGGTAGTGTCCTAGCCAACGAGCTCAGGAATCCATTTTTTTCTTGACTTCCCAAAAAAAAAAAAATTTAAGGAATAAATATTTGTTTCCTCCCTTCGACCTTCTCCAACGAGGTTCCAAGTCTCTAGGTGACCTCATGCTTTTTCCCTCTCACCCTCTCGATTTCCTTGTCCCAACTCAAATTATATTGCTCTAAAAGGAATAATAACTGCTTTCGAATTATGTAGTGAGTGAAATTTTTTTCTCTTAGTGACTTCTCCCCTCAAATTCCATGACTAGCCATAATTATTAAAATAATAATAAATAAATAAATAAATAAATAAGAACATTTTAAATTTCACGAGCATGGGGCCTATGCTTTACTAAATGAATGGTAAAAGTAAATGCAATGAAATTTCAAATTGTTATGTCTCGAAATTTTTTAAATCTAATGATTTTTTTTTATATTAAATTCTTTAAATTATTAAAATGGTTAAATATTTATAACATTATTTTATTTGTAATTATGTTAATATTTTATTGTAATATAGAGTTTTTTAAATTTTGATTTAATTGTAAATAATTATTGAGTAGATAGTATATGTTTTAATCTTAAAATAGTTTTAATAACACTTATAAATAAAAGGTGGAGCATTATTTCAAAAGTAGTTATTATTTTTTCCATTTTTGATTATATTAATTAATTAAAAAATATCATATAAACATGAGTTACTATTTTTTGGGCATGGAGTATTGATAACCCATAGTATTGTAACAAAGTTTATTTACAAATTAAGAATTTAAAAAATAAAATAAAGTATTCATATTTAGTATATATATATTTTTCACATTAATTAATTTTTTAATTAATTAAAATGATAATTTTAAATAAAATTACTAGTTAATTTGGTCTTTATGATTTTTATTTTTATTAATATAAAATGTAATATAAGATAAGTATTTTAATGTTATTGATGTTTTTTATCAATTTAATGTATATAATTACTACCAATAAAAAAAAATGATTGACATAGTCACACTCTAATGATTTAATATTTATTATAATTTTTATTATTTATAATATTATTATTAATAATTTAGTGTTAGTATTGATTAAATGTTTTGGTGTTAGTATTGATTAACATGTTGCCTATTTGTTAAGGTAACTACATGAGAAATATTATTTTTTATGATAATTTGGGATGTTGTTTGTTTACTATTTATTTATTTTTAAATATATTTGTTTTAACATTATATAATATCTTAAAATACAATAATTATTAAATTTTTTTTTTAACTTTTATATATTTTTGTGGTTTATTTATATATAGAGATGGATTTATTTTATATTTATTAATAATAACTAAATTAATTTAAATATTTTTAAATATTTAGATATGTTTAAGTTGACTATAATAATTCATTATTTGGATAGGGTGATGGGATGCTCTACAAGGGAGAGCACATGGTAGTTGTTGCATTGAGCATGTATATGGGAGGACGTGGATGTTTAGCGATGTTTTCTATATGATCACCACACCACCCTCGATATCTTTGTAATCACTATGAAATTATTCGTGAAATAATGATAACGATTGTGGTTTTAATGGTTGACGACATTCAAATTTTGGAGAGTTTTGTGGGAACCACCCTTACCAATGTATTGAGACATGGTAATAGTGGAATTAAGCAACCAATTAATGAAACTAGCATGTGTCATGTAGTAGGAGATTGGAATTAAGAAACCAATAAATGAAACTAGCATGTTTCGTGTAGTAGGATATTATGCAATAGCGAGGGTGATATGGAAGAAGCATAACTCATTTTCATTAAGGATACTCTACTTTTAAATTTCTATGTAGAGGGACGTAATTGACTGATGAGAGTGCCTCCTAGAACTTCTTCATAATTTAGAGGATTTTCTATGTTATTTTCACCTTCATCTATTAATAAGTTTTTATGAGTAAGTTTACCGTCAAATCTTTGGATATATTCCTGGCCTTTATCTCTATTATCAATTAGGTCTCTCTACTAGTTAAAATTAGGAAGATTTCTCTAGCTTTGGCCTCTTCTTTTAGTCTTAAGCTTATTTTTCATCACACATAGAGGTTCAATGATATTGCGATATATATTTATCGTAATTCCACAATATTGAGAATTCTATTGTCAAGGGTCACTGTATTATAAGAATCAAGGAAAAACCCACCCTTATCAATGCGAAAAATCCTCTACACATCATTATCATGAGGAAACTTCACAATACATATAGGAGGAACTTGATGAAGCAAGGTAGGACATCACAAGTAATTGTAAGTGATTATCAGACATGGACATCAAGGAGAGGTGTCCTCTTGCCGACTAGACACGAGCCATGCTAAGGGCTGGCACAATTAATACATCCACACAATTGATCTATATTGCAATGTGAATGCTCTACTAGAATGGATTCTACTAGATAAGAATGAATCCAACGAGGAAATCCTATCAATGTAAACTATGATACAAATTTCTATCATGTATATATATCTTCACTTGCAAGGAATCAAAGACTACGAAGGCCTCGCTCTAGAACTAAGAATATCCTATAATCATGTAAAATGACCAATTGAGGTGGAGCCTCTGAGCTCATACTATCCTTATGATACATTGATACAGGTTTAATTACTTCTTTTGTCCTCATGATTTTTAGTTTACTTAAAATAGCTGGTTAGAAAGCATATATTTATGGATTAGAACATTTTTAGTTTTGGACTTGATTTTTTATTATGTAATTTAGAAAGCTAAAATCTCGAGGGCTTGTCACTACACTGTAATTCCCCTAGTAGCGAGGGAAAACCAAGACCATGAAGCCTGTAATTTTGTGGTAGATTAATAGGATTTTAATTTCATAAACAACAACAAATATAAAAATAAAAATAATAATTCATTAACTTAGTTTATATATATATATATATATATATATATATATATATAATCAATTAGGTTTATCTAGGGTGGTTGAGAGAAACATTATCATTCCTACCTAACTAGATTCAATTCCTACATGTGAGACATTGAACACATAATAAGTATTTGTTATAATCACTTTAAAAAAAAGACCTATATATTCTAGAATTATTATAGATAAACAAACATTTGTTATTAACATGAATTTTTTTATGAATCAATTCCTAACGTCACAAACTTCCTTTTACTTTGGAATTACGACCCATTTTTCTCTCTTGGATATAGTCTGGCCCTAGGCCAATTCCATTTAATGCAAAAATAACCGATGGAACTTGAAATACCACTTGAGGGGTCAAAGGCATTAAGGAGGCAGGTCTCATGTTTCGAGGCCTCGTTCATAGTGCTTGAGCCCTAAAAAGTTCATTTCCTTATGTAAGGCCTTTTTTTAACCATTTTTTGAGATCCCACGCCCACCACTAATTTTGAAAACTAGATAATTGCAATAATATCCTAATTAGAGGGAAATTATTCCATAGAAAAATCCTACGTTGTGCTTTATACTACAAAATATTAATTCATATTTTCAAATAATTCCACATTCTTCTTGTGCTTGAGATTATTTTTCATTCTTTTGGGGTTTGATTATTGATTCAATTTCATTTAAGGTGGATACTTTTGAAAATATAGACTCTTAAATTTCTAAATATCCTTGATTATTTGATTTTTTACATTAAATTTTGTTCTTATTGGAGAAATTTTTCGTTTTTTGTCAACAAGTGTAGATTGAAAAATCGTGGGAATAAAAATGAATCATAAGAATAATTTTTATTGTACTTAATATTATTCTCTCCATAATGATAAACATAATATCCATGTTGATAAATGAAAATGTTTGATAATTAAAAATGCAAGTGAAGATAGTGTAAATAATAATTTTCACCTTAATGTTGACATAGATTATCTTAAATAGAAAATAAAAAAAAATGGAAATTATTTAGAACACAATATAGAGAAGGATTTAAATCATAATGTTGATAACCAAATTCAACAATAGGGAGTTGAGATAAGCATAGTTATGTCTATATATTATAATATGTCCATAAAATAGATATTTGAAATTCAATGTATTCAAAGTATTCCTTCATCATTTATTACGATTGGTAGTTAATAGCTGATTCAAGTGACTCTTAACCACTCCCATCCAACTAAAGGAATTTTAAGTTCCTCGTCATATAATGTCTAATTGAGGTAGGGGTTTTTGTAGGGATTAATGCATGGGTGGTGGACAAAAAACCCTCTAAGGTTTACTCAAACCTAAGGACACAGATCAAGAGACTTGAAATTGTTGAAGTAAGATATTTTCAAGCATAGTAATGTTAACTAAGAATTGACAAAGTAATGGTGAGGAGTTACCTAGTTCTTGGCACAAAATTTCTAGGGCTTTTAGCATGACAGAGAGAGGATCCTTATCAAAATCTTAGATTGAGACCTGCGCACAAGAGGGACACCAAGAGATCTTCACAACATATGTAAACCTCAGAAATTAAATACATTAATGTATGAAAACATATAATAATTGAACGCATCTATAACAAAGCATTATTCGTGCCATTCGATCAACATATACAAAAATAAAGTATTGAGCCCATGAAATAGACATAATGATAGTGGATCTATATTTTTAACTCTAAGAAGAATTATTACGAGAACGACCGTTGCAACAATTTTTTCTTCATCTCCTAACTCCTCTCTCTCTCTCAAAAGTGTCTTGACAACATAAGAGTGAACAAATTCTAATCCTTATTACTATGGCCTAGCCTCCAATATATAGGATATGGGAGGCCCAACTTTTCCATTTTTTTCACACGTTATATTTGGGAAAATGATATATGTTTCCTTTATTTTGTTTCTCTTTCCTTGTTCATTTTCTTATGTTTCTCTTTCATTGTTACAAGGTGAATCTTTTTATCTTTTTAGAGTCAACTTTGAGTAAAATATTGAATGTTAGTGAGTTAAATCGAGTTTTTTCCTTTGGGAGCTCATGAAAGTCAAGTAATGTGGTATTGTAGGAAAAAAAAAGCATTCATGCCTAGTTTAATGTAGTGCGTTGGGATGATGGACCACGTTAGCACACTTTATGCTAGTTCCTCAGGTGTGCTACCATGGAAAGAAAACCTGTAACATAGGTTTTCTTCCAATCGAAGTTATTCTTCTCATCTCAGCTGATGAGAAGGTATTTTCCAGTATAAACCCCCCCCCCCTAAAGTGTGAGATTAGAGAAGAAAACGATGGCCCAAATACTTTGCATACTATCTCTAAAGCAAGAGAGTATTGGAGTTGTGGAACTGAAGGAGACATGAAAAAAAAACATATGTCAAAATATATAGATATGTCCTGAGTCGGGCATTCCCATAATTAGTAGAAAAATCAGAGTGATTTCCAAATAAGGTATAACTATTTCATCAACAAATAGGAAAAATTTGCATTGTTTTCATAATGTGATCAATCAGATAAGTTGTCTCTGAAGACAATAGTTGCAGCTTGAGAGAGGAATTTTTTTGAGTAATGTAAGCCTTTACCGAAGGCGTTGGTCTCCACTTCCGAAAATAACATATTTTTATACATGTGAATATATGATTTGAGGTTGAACATGTGATAAGTTGTCTAGTTATAAGTGAATGAAGAAAATTGTTAACAAATGTGAGGATGGCCACCAATGAGGGTGATTACCTAGAAGATGCACGATATAGTATAGTGAGTGTGAATATGGTGTCTTGGTGTCAAACATTCATAGAATCGTTCAAAAGGGATCCAATGATGAGAACCTCTGATCAAATGTGGGGATACATGCCACTGAGGACTAAAATTTATAGGGTACTAAAGTATTTGTCTATCTACTTCCTAGATAAGATGTTGACTTCGAAAGGAAGAGAATTTTCAAAGGTAGGAAATGAGGATTCCTACATAAATTGAAAAAAATAAAACAAGAATAATGATTTCAGAGATGTGCTAGAACAAAGGGAAAACTTACTCAGAGTGAATATGGCATATGATTGAATGGTTGATACACAGAGTAGAGAGTAGGTTGATTCTTAAAACAATAGAAGGCATGACACTAGGAAGACTAGGCATCTTGGACTCAAGAACACTGGGAAGAGCTAGATACAAATATGCAGGGACATTTGGGTATCAACGAAAGACTCATAAAATGATAGGTTTCATAGAGAAGCTGACACAAAAGAGGAATATGTTCAGAAGGTGCCATGTTTAAGGGATTGACAAGATACTGCTGCAAAAAATTCCTTCAAAATAAAGATAGTGTAACCATCGTTCTATCCAAAATTTCCCAATCTGTTTACGTTTAAGAAGTCCAGAAAAGGTAAAATCAATAGTATTTTCATATTTAAAGAGTATGAAATGACCATAAAGATGAATCGAAGAGGTTCCTTTTTCATGGTTGATGACTCAGTGTGACAAATGTTTAATAGTATACCCAACATACTTCCTCTTCTGTAAGTAGTCCATTAAGTCCAGATAAAGTGATAAACTTATGCTCAATAGATGTCCACCTCATTTTGTTACTAGTATGAGGGGAACGAAGTCAACTCAATATTCTTCATAAAATTTAAACTAGTCAAATGAAGGAAACTTGTAGTATTATTTTGATTTTAAAGAGCGAGAACAAGAGAGGAAAACAGTCGCTAAAATCTATTTCATAGACATTTTATGAGTTTGAAATAGGTAACTCGGGGTTTTTTCATTTAATGAGAAAGAAAAGGTCCCTAAAGTGAATATTCTCATTCTGAGTCACTGTTTGTCAATTTTACAAAAAAAAACTCAAAACAACATCAAATTATATAAAATAATTTGCAAAAATAGCTACATCGAGTATTAGAAAGAAAAAGGATGAAAAATTTCTTATAAATGACAAAATTTAGGTTGATTGATACCTCCGTAGTGTTATAATAAGGAAATTAAGTCTTAATTTTCACCAGGTTGAGTTTGTGAGAGCACATTGGAGGAGAAAACTAAGAATATCTTCTGGGAGTGATTGTGAGCATACTGGGCAACCATTCGACTTCCCGTTAGTTCTCAGTAAGAGCACTGATACTGAACTGAAATTTAATTCCTTAAATTTTTATTTTCACTGGTTATTTTAAGTTTCCAGGCTTGCCCTAGATGCCTTTTCTAGATAACATGGTCTCCTAGGTTGATGGGTCGCGTTAGCATGCCCTTTGGGGTAAAAGGTGACCAGGATAACTGGTTAAGTGCAAGGAGAAGTCAAATTTCTCATTTTGTAGGGGTACACAACTAGAAACAACTAGCTAAGGGTTTCTATGGTGCAAGAATTAGATGATAAAAATGAAACTTTGGGGAGAAAGTGCCCATGACCAAGAGGAATTGCAAATTTCAAATTATCCATCACGCTTGGCCATTTTGAGATGACATGGTTTGCTTAAATATGCTAAAATTGATCTAATGAGGGGTCAATCGGATCTCTTGAGTTGGATAATTGAGTGGTGGGACTAACATCAAAGCGTATTAAACATTGACAAAAATGAGATCTTAATTGAGCAATATGGCATTTATTTCCTCACTAGCTTGTCCTATAGAGGTGCACCAACAAATTTTACAAGAGGGAGAGAAGATCCTAGAACCACCCTATATTTGATCCGCACCTATTACACACTAAGAAACCATATAGTTAGAAAAAAAATTCCATTCGAATGGGAGATGGAAAGACCACTGAGATTTTTAATATGGATTATATTTCGACTAGCAGGGGCTAAAAGACAACATGTGGCTACTGAAGACCAAAATTTACGAGCATTAGATTGATTATAACTGCAGGTGTTTAGGCGGTGTGAGAGTGTCCTTCGTAAAGTGAAATCAGAGTTGACAACTTGAAAGACTCAGTGTGAAAGAGAACTTTGGTATGGCACACTAATTGTATCCTTTATACTAGAGAGACTGTATGTTCTAAGGCCAAGGGTGAGCTTGGTGATAACAAGTCAAATGGAGCCCAGGAAAAGTAGGTGGGAAAATTTAGTACCCTGGACAAGAGGCAAAACTATCATGAAATATTTTGACGATAACTTATTTGATTGGATACAAGGCCAAATTCCCATGATTGAGAACTTCTCGTACGATGGAATGAACTATTCATGGGATATGGAGTTGGTTTTACCACTAAGCACATTGTGGGGAAAACTAGGTAAGAAGATGAATCAAGGGAAATTTTTTATTTTTATTTTGAATTTTATGCAATTTTTTTGTTTAGGTTGAAAAAAATTTGACACAAGACTTTTCATGGCATATATGTGGTGCCTATTCATCCTATGGGTATACTTGGACATGCAAGGTACTATGATCAACTACTTGGGGTTGGAGTAGAAGAAGTGGTTGCGAAAACCACTGAAGATCAAGATGACACAAACTTTATTCGCGAGGTTGTTAGGAAACTTAAAGGGGTTTGCATGTGTGTGCTGCCTCTTCCCATGAGAGAGATATCTATTCATTTGCATCAACACACAGTTGGTGTACCGAAGAGATTTTTGGTGCCTCATAGGAGGTTGTCTAGAGCTATGATATGTTACCATGAGAAGCAATCCCAACATGAGTAGAGGATAAGTGATATCCATAAGGTGTTAGTGCAAGGCTCAATGAAGCGATTTTGTATAAAACACCCAAGTTTTGGGAATTTTCTGGATGTAAAAGACAAAAGGCCCCACACACACACATATATACACAAATATTTTTTGGAATTTTTTTGTGTATTTGATGTTTTTTATGTAAATTTTACAATGGAATGTATAATCATGCATGCAACTAAAAAGAATGTGAAATATGCCAATCCAATACATATTTTTCTAAGGAATGAACTAATCCATTTGATTCTCTTGGAATGTGTTCATAAGTAAGAAAAATCATAATGACATTAAATGCATACTCTTAAAAAATCATAGAACCTTTCAAAAGACCTTATTGACAACATAGGACTGATACATAGTGGTTGAAGCATTCCTTCTCTCAAGAGGTCATGCTTTTGATCGTAAAATAAAATGAGATCACCCTCCTGGTAAGAACGAGGCTTAAAGCATTTGTGATATTGATATTTGACTCAATATTTATGTTCTCAAAGATCTAGTGCAACATCATGATGAGTCTCATCCAGATGAAGTAGTGATAGCAAGTCCTCCTCGAAGTAGTACCAGTAGGAGCTCCACATCGTGTTTGAGTAATGAACGACAATTTGATAGGTGTAATTTCTTATAGGGCATAAAGAAGTTGAAATGGTGTGAAATAAGTAGAATTTATAATCTCAATATTCAATATGCCCAAAGTGCATAATATAAGATTCTATGTCGTTGAGTTTTGTGATTTCCACTGTGACAGGATCATGGTCTTGAGATGTCAGCATCGGCTTCAACCTGGAAATTATCCTATGGGTGGTAGGAAAGATGAGTGATCTTGAGGGAAACCAAGCATAGAAAGTAAATCAAACATCATGTTGTTCTCAAGTGTATCCATCATTTGTAATGCTTCTCGCAGCTTCACTTTTGCTGAGATGACATAATTAAATAGAATAATGTGCGACAATTCTGAACCATAATCACTAAAGGTAGGAACATATTTGACCCATTTCGAAAATTATTCGATGACAACAACAATGTAATCAGACTATTAGATAAAGGGGTTGAAAGTTATGTGTAGTTTATTCTACTTAGAGAAGGTACCAATAGTACCAACAAGTGTAGAAGGGTAGGAGGCATGTAATATTTTCTTGTATAAATTTTACAAGGTGACATTCGTTGAACTATAGCATTGAAAAATTTAAACAATGTCAATTTCACAGTATCATGCACACAAGATTTGGGAAATAGTCATTCCCAAAAGGTGATTCTGACATGCCTCACCATGGCAAAATATTTAGAAAAATGTCCCTTACTTTCATCATGGGTAATAAAAATGTCAAAGAAGAAAATAAGCACCAACCTACATATAACATTTAACATAAGTAGTGCTTTGGGCCAAGGGTTGATGCAACGCAAATTTGGCTTGTGATATATCCAGGTGAAATTGTTGGGTCTAGAGATATATATGATATCTTGAAGAATATGGGTAAATAACGCTACAAAAATAGACATATCTATCCTGCATGGGGTCATGGGTTACTACATGTATGTTGACTTCGGGAAGATATGACAATAGCTCTACAAAGAATAAATATTTTTGAATTAGCGTAGTGAATACTAAAATTCAAATTGTTGGAGGATCACTATCCACTTTGAATACTTTCCTCTAGTAATATGATGAGAAAAAATATGCCTTATGGGGTTATCTACCGAAATGATAGTAGTCTCACGACAATGTAATTTCGTAAGGGGATTGCAAAAAAGACTACTACTGGAAGGAAAGTTTCTCCACAATTGAATAGTTTAATTCATGTCCAACAAGACATTTCGAAGGTAATATATCACATTATCACTATGATGATCGGTTTTTGGAATTCCCACTGCTTATGGAAGATGGAAAAGGCTTCAAGATATAATTAAAAGTTGGCATGTGTAGCTAGGAGGTGATCAAAAGTGGGGTTGAAGTTAGAACCTTTAGGAGGTGTCGAATGATCATTATGCTTGATTTTTCCTTAAGAGAGCCACTCATTTTCAACAAGTGCATAAACGTTTGAATCAATAGATTTGACGCATGAAGCAACATAATATGTTTTAATTCTCTTGCAAACTTTTGATTTGAAGTAAGAATTGTGATGTGGGAATTTGATTAATCGCCTTAACCATATTGGGATCAACTTGTATCCCATATGAAGCCAATGAACCCATGAAGGTGCCATGAATCGATAGATAATATGCACTTATATGGATTCAGATAGGATATAGTAGAATTGAAACCTAAGAAAATAGCGAGAGATGATCTAGGTGTTGCACTCGCGTTGGAATGAGTAGGAAGGTCATGCGGATATGCTTCATATGATATGTCTGATATCATGAAAGGCGTACTCCATTTCCTCTACAAGAGGCAATGACATTGTTAAAACCAAATGGAAGCTTCCAATATGAAAAGGTTCCTCAAGGATAGATGAAGGTATTTTTATGTTGATTTATGGAGTTTGACAAGGATCTAGTTTCCCAAGAACCCATCTATAAAGGGAAATGACTGAATCCATAACAATCATTATATGATTTGGTTAATGAATTGGGTAGATGGTTTTCTTTGGGATAGACATTGTTCAAATCATAGTGAATAATGAATACGTGAATGGTAAATTTTATTTTTTGTCTATGGAACTATATTATATACCCATTCCATGAGTGGAACAAGATATATGAAACCAAATCTCAAAAAATTTTTGAATTATATCTCGCACAAGGCGCTTTCTTTCTAGGTGGATTAGTCATGACATCAACAAGCTTTGAATCTTACATAAGCCTTGATCTCATTCTTGCAATAGATAGATCTATAATAGAAATTTCCTCACAAGGCCCAAATAAAAACATCACAATTCGCAAAATATACTTGTGAAGATTCAATGTTCTCGTGATGCAATCATATCCAATCTAAATGTTTTCCATGATACTTATTTGAATGAGATGTCAATGACTAATTTTTTTGAGAGATTACGCAGTTACCCGATGTATCAATATCATGAATAGCCATGTAGGAATTAAAAAAATCTTCAGCTTGATCAAAAGGAAGGAATTTTGGAGAGTTTTCATTTAAGTAAAATGGGAAAGAGACTGGATAGTTGTTATGAAAAGGTCCTAGGGCCACTCGCCTAGAGACATGATTTCCATTATAGCTTCATCTAAAGGTCATACTTCCAAGGAGATTGGTATCCTAGAGAAGGTGATGATAGAAGAAGAGGTACCATCACGTAACCAAAGCATTCAAAGGGACTGATGAAAATCAATAGCCTCGATAAGCAAGTTCTTCTAGCCACAAGGACATTTTTCTCTTCTCCATATGAATTAATGGAAGGGGAAGGGTTAGAGTTTCCAAGGATCTATTGGGCTATTTAAAATGGTAGATAAATTATTAATAACTTCGTGGAACCTCGGGAGGTGGAAGAGAAAAACTAAAATTTAGGAAATCGTCAAAAGACCGATACCAACACTATCATGTAAATTCAAGTATGTCACCAATTAAGGGAACAAATGTTATTGGGTAATAGGAAAATCAAGGATGTAGAAGGATAATTGATCCAGTTACAATTTTCCCATCCAAAGGAAAAGGATTAGCCGAATACCGATGAGACAATGGTGGTAATAGTATAATTCCAATTATACCCCAAAATAGATCAGAGTCGAAATGATGGCTTTATATGTGACTTCAATATCCACTATTGCGCTTTTCCTCTACCAAGAGTGATGGGGTAATGGGAAATGGCCCTTTGGGGATGATAATTTGACTATGAAAGCTTTAAAAAAATTTGACGATGGTGAGCATTAGGGAATTTTAAGGTCTAAAATGGTCCTACTAAGGAAATTATAAAATAATAAAGGGAAATTGTAAAATAATATTAGACATACATCATCAAATTTTAGAAAAAGAAAAACTACTTTTTCAACTCCTATTTTCTGAATTTATTTACAATGTATTTACTCAAATTTCGGAAAGGGAACACTTATCCAATGTAGAGAATTTGATTCTCATCCAAGCAAGCATCTTTATGTTTTCATATTTTTTTAGACTCTACTACGTTGAAAATGAGAAGAAGAAAACATGATTGCACCATGTTTAAGGCATTTCTCATTTTTCTGTAGCAAAGTCCATCGAATGTATGTGAAAAAATACCTCTTGGAAGAGGAGTAAAATTTTTCATTCAATGAGTACTCCCACTCAAAATTTGAGTAAAACCTTGCGGGAGATAAGTTGAAAATGGCTGTTGAAAAAATAGTTTTATCATTTTATTATTTTTTAATCCCCACTTTTTTACTCCCAAAATGGTGAATCATCCCCCATGGTTGACATCATCTTGAGTTCTATTGGTTCTGTAAATATTATATTGGTTGTAATATTTTATTAGGAGGCCCATTTAGACCTCAAAATTTCTCTAATGAGAGGATGAAACAAAGGCGATCCAACAGAATAAGCCATGACATAGGTTCAAAAATCTTCATCAATGATGGTGTTTTGAGTGGATTTTCATCATAACTTTCACTGGGAATGCAAGCCGATGGGAGAGGGAGGTTTACTTTATACATGTTGAAAATTGCTACATTGGAATCCTAAGGATTGAATATTTCATCGATGGCCCAAAGAAAATCTTTCCATTCTTTTGGGAAAGTTTGTAATACTTCAAGTACGTATAGCAGAGGGTTCGCACTATATCTTCTACAATACATGAGTTCTAGAAAACTCATAGGGTCAACATGCCTTTCGATACTTATACCATCTGGTGGCATTGGAATGAAATTGAAGGGAGTGTCAAAATAATTTGGGATATGATTTTAGATATTTTTTGCCTGTCTGCAAATAAACCATTTTAAAGGCTTAAACATATAATGACCTTCTATAAGGAGGGGTTGTGAGCCGCAACTTCCTTAGAGGAGGTGGTGTTGGGTTTTTCCGCTTCAACAAGCATCGTGGAATTTTTGTTATAACTTTTTCTATACGGCTGGCCCTCGGCTAATAAAAAACCCATTTGTGAAGAAAATCCTCGTGAACTTCGTGAAAAATTTGAGATCTCGTCTCACAATATTTTCGAGACAAGATATGTGGAAATTAATGTTTTTATGTGCTCATGAATTTCTCTATCCAAAGAGGTCACCTTCAAAATCATCATAACTCTCTTTAATCATCAGATTGGAATTCGTGAAAAGGTGGTCAAAATCACACAGAATTTATTTTCCCGTGGTATCAATTTCAGCTAAAGGAGGAAACAAAGACACGTGGCATATCAGACAATTTGTTTTAACAACCATTCCATAATTAACATTGTGGGAGATCGAAAGACAATTTTTCAAGAATCCAACAGTTTGACCTATGGCATTAGAGAGATGATCTCGAGGGTTACTAAAGGACATAAGATAAATCTAGGATCCCAAATTACAAAGATACATGATCTCAATATGAAGCTTCAAAAGCAAGAAAAAGGTGTGTGATTTTTAAAATTCCCTAAGTCTGTCTTGAAAACTAGTTTGAAGTGATTCCTCGGGAATATCAAGCATGATATCAAGATTGAGTTCTAAAATGCCCCTAAGAAGAATTAAACACCCATTAAACCACCGAAGGCTCTACTATGACTCATGGTATGAGCTATGAACATGATATACTGTACCATAAGAACAAGTGAAACAAATTTTACCTACGCAAAGAGTAACAAAAATGAAATGGAAGCTAAGATGGAGAGTTTAAAGAAAGGTGTGGAAGATAAGATGGATGGTTTGAATAAATACATGTAGCTAAGAAAAATGGTTTGAGGAATGGAATGCAAGCTAAGATGGACTGGGAGAAGCAACATGGATGGTTTGAAGAAAGGCGGAAAGCTAAGATGGAAGGTTTGAGGAAAGGCGTGTTAAGATGCATGGTTTGAAGAATGACGTGGAAGCTAAGATTTATGAATGGAAGAAAAGATATATGGCGTGGAAGCTAAGATGGATGGTATAGAAGGAAAATGGAATATTTGAGGAAAGACATGGAAGCTTTCAAGGAAGGCTTAGAAAATTTGCTACAAGAAAAACTTTCTAATGGCGAAAAGGTAGAAGGAAACTCATGATGAGAAAATAATAAATGTTCATCATGATTTCATAGACTCTAATGTTTGATTTAAGAGCTACTATATTCCAAATATAGATATTATGAATTTTTATGGCAAATATGTGATAAATTGGATACTACAATGGAGCAATACTGGTGCCCATAATACACAAACACAATAAAAAGGTACGTGACAGAATCCTTATTAGGTGAAAAATTAGTTTGTATGGTATCAATGGATTTGTTCTCCTAAACTAATTGTCAATCACGATTTTTTACGTAAGGAAATGATAACACATTATGAGGATATAATGAGCAAAGCACCTTTACTATCCAATTGATGATTCAACAAAGGGTTCAACATGGAGCACATTGAGAAATTCCAAAAATTGAATATAAGGGTAAATAATATTCCGAGAGGAACATAGGATTGATGTCTTCATAGGAACTCAGTTGGATAAAATCCAACATGAGGTTCGCCTTGGGAATATGTTACATCAGAGAAGGCATTCAAAGGTAAGAAAAATAGAAAGAAATTATGGCTAATAAGGAAGCTTACCACCGACAACTATAAAGGTGAGGCTGTTGTTACCTCTATACTTCCACAACCTACATGGTTGACAATTGTAAAATTCGGTAGAAATACTTTCTATAGTTGTAATAGAAGATACACTAAAGGTCATAAGTGTATTGAGAAGAAATTATTTTACATATATTTTGAAGAGGAGGAATAAAGGAACAAGAAACTTCAAAAGAAGAGGGATATACACTAGGGATCAACCATAGAGGAAGAAGAAATGAATCTCGCCATATCTTGTAATGCATTGGCAGAATTACCACTCCTCAAAATCTCAAGATGTATGACATATCAAGAAAAAATGAAGTGATTATTGATTCGGGTAGTAAATTCATAATTTTATTCATTGAAGGTAGGCCAAGGAATTGAATTGTTTCCTATACCCAATGCCGTGAGTGTCAAGTGATAGTGGAAATGGAGGAAACCATAAATTCTCTCAAAGTGCCATAATATCAAGCTAACCATGGGGGAATATGTGATTAATAGTCCAATTATTTCCATTCCAATGAGTGATGTTGATGTTGTATTAGAGTACAATGGTTACAATTTTTGAGGATGGTAGTTTTAATTTTCAAGAAATCGCTTTTGAAAAAATGGCGAAAGAAAGTTGAATTGGCTGTATCACGGAAAATCAAAAGAAATATAATACACTCTATTTCCATGACAAAGACTCTCAAGAAATGAAATTGAGGCATCCTGCACATTTATGCTCATTAGAAGTTCCAACATCAAAATCATCTATTTCTAGATCTCCAAAAAATTAGAAAAATCATTTGAAGGTCTTTGGAACTTCCAATGGATCTTAACTTATTGGGTGATCATGATCATCCTATTAATTTGATTCCAAGTAGCGTTCCTCCAGATCATGCCTAATAGATATCCTTATGTACAAAAGAGAGAAATTGAATGTATGATTGTAGAAATAATAGAGGTCAGGTATATCCAACCTAGTCAAATTTATTTCTATGCTCCAATAGCATTGCACAAGCATGGGATGGATTTATGGTGCATGTCTATGGGTTATAGGGGATACACCACTATTAAAGATAAATTTCCCATTCCTATGATTGATGAATTATTGGATGAATTACATGGAGTACTTATTTAATTGTTAGCATCTTCATTCTATCATCAAATTAGAATGAAGACTGGCAGATTCCAAAAAAAACATTTCAAACTCATGAGGATCATATGAATTTTTGGTCATGTCTTTTGGACACCTACATTTCAAGGCTGATGAATCTCCATTTTCAAACCCTTCCTAGAAAATTTTTGTTATATTTTTTTATGATATACGACCCACAAATAAAGTCTTGGAAGGGCGACTTCAAATATACTGGACAGTGGTTCCCAAACTATTGGAGGAGAAATAAATATATGAAAACCTCCAAATTTTTATTTTGAGTACAAGATGTGGAATATCTAGGTCATATTGTATCTCGTAGAGGGTATTAAGATAGATCCTAACAAAATTAAAGCCATTAAGGAATGGAAATTCCCATAACCATAAATTAGTTGTCATGATTTCTCAAAGTTAAATTATCACAAGTTTGTTGAGAATTATGGGGAAATAGAAATACTCTAACAACATTATTGAAGAAAGATGCATTTCCATTAAATCTTATAGCAACTAATTCTTCGGCGATTTTAAAGAGGTATCGTGCCAACCAACGGCCTTAAACTATGCTGAGATTCTCACAAAAACATTTATCAGAATGATGCCTTCAAGAAATGGAATTGGTGTTCTTTTAATGCAAGAAGTAAGATGCATTTTTTTTAAAGTCATTCAATCAAAAGAGTATTTATTTAAAGCTATTTATGATAAGGAAATGTTGGCAATACTAAATCCACTAAAGAAATGGCTTAATTACCTAATAAAGACACTTCAAGGTAAAAAACTGATCATGATAGTCTAAATACTTTTTTGAACAATTAGATGGCCTTAAATCTCGATATTCAAAAGTTTAAGTGCATAACGTTTGTTTTTCCAAAAATATAGTTGAGACAATTAAGAACTCAGAAATATTGTCATCATAGTGGTAGTTGAGAGGCTTACCAAGCATGCACACTTTTGTGCATTATCTCATCCATTTAAATTGAGGACAATTGTTACCGCATATATGGAAACAATCCAAAAGCTACATGGAAACCCAAAGATCATTGTAAGCAATAGACATCCCATTTTCACTAGAAATGTTTGGAAGAAATTGTTTTCTTGTTTTGGGTACTCAACTAGTTTTGCCGCATCTTATCATCCTCAATCTGATGGGAAAAATGAGATAGTGAACAAATGTTTTGAAGGATATCTTTGTTTCTTTGTATCCGATAAAGAAACACAATGGGTCAATTGGTTACCTCTGCCGAATGGTGTTATAACACTTCCTTCCACACCGTAGAAAAAATGACTCTATTTATGGCACTTTATGGATAGCATATTCCATCTATTAAATCATATTTAAAAGAAAATTCCAAGGTTCGAGGAGTGGAGGATCACATCAAGCATCAACAATAATTTATCCAACTCTTAAAGGATAATCTAAATTCTGGGCATAGAATCAAAATGAAACAACAAGCATATAAACATCACAGTTGAGAGAAGTTCTCATGTAGGTAACTAGGTATTTTTATGGCTACAACCATACAAACAAATGTCCCTCAAGCAAGCTAAGAAGGATAATAAATTATGGCCAAAGTAATATTTAACTACAAGGTGTTGGAAAATATTAGTACTAGTATTGCCAAATCTGAGCCAAATTTCCTTGAAAGTGTTCCATTTTCCAGCAAGTTTCATGCTTAAAGAAGGTTATGAGTGACAAAATTTTCGTCCAAGCAATATCGAATGGGTAACTTGATGAGAAAGGAAAAAATCATATTGAACCTCGCGGCCAGGAAAACAAGAATCTAATCGCTATGAAATCGATCAATTTTAGAGTATCTCATCAAGGGATCTAAATTACCCACTCAAGATTCGACATTGGAGGATGATAATTTTATACAAAAGGTCTAAAACTACTCAAGCATTGAGGACACACTTTTGAAGGAGAGGATATGGTATTCTATATTAGTAATGAATTCCATTATTTCACAAGGTAGCCCCCTTTATTGTTATTCAGGTACTTGTAGTCGCCATATTGTTATTATTGTATTAATGCGATTATTATTTTTAGTTCAACTAAGATTATATTAGACTCTATGTATTTCTATATAGAAAGGAGGTTTTTTTCATTTGTGTCATCCAAGAATTGTTCATTTATGTAATGTAAAAGAGTGTTGGCCCCTCAAGAGGCTGCTTTCAAAGGCATTGATCTATCTTTTTCTTCTATTTGGTGACTCAAGCCATAACAAAGCATCCTAAGAATGAAGGTGAAGTTATTGCCTTTTTTCCAAGTGAATACTCTAACACCTAAGTAGCACAAGGTGTTTATGTTTAGCAATATGCTTCCTACAATGGATATGAAAATTATCCCCATGTCTCCAATGAACAATCCATTATGCTAATGCACTTTCCTTTAGGGCTCCAACATATTATGACCAACCATTTTCACTTATTGAATTAAAATATTTTGACTTATATTTAACTTTAACAATAATAGAAATCATTACAAAATTTACCATTACATCCATACATGCACTATAACTCAACATAATTTCTACTTCAATTTTATTGTTTATATAGTTACTTTGGTGTGTCCTTAAGTGAATATAATCTATATATTATTTATAATTGATCTAGGCTATAAAAATACAATTTATTTATCCAAAGAGTTCTCCAAAGCTAAAATTTATTTTTTAAATAAAATAATTCATATTTATAATTTAAATGTTTTATTAAACTTTAACATATTACATCTTTTTCTTTATGCTACTTTCCTATGCTACACTTAACAATGTTTCCTTTCCGCAACATATAGTGAATTAAGTTAGTTTTAAATATTAACTAAGCAAATTCCCTAAATTTTTCTTCACCTTTTAATTTTCTTTTAATGATAGAAATCATCTACTTTAAACATAACAATTCCAAAAGAAATACTACCTGCCCTCAGAAATGTCTCTCCCCATATGTGTGGGTAATCGGTGAACCATCACTCCATTATTATTAAGAAAAATATTAGTGTCACTTTTTATGTTATTTTAGCCACCATCATGTTATTGGCATTTTGTTTAATCTGTATTATGTTTTATGTCACTAACTATTACAACTTATGTTTCTCCACAATATAGCTTTGTTAGAGAACTCTAAAAAATGTAGGTTGTTTTCAAATAAAAATTCTCGCCGTGTTGAACTTAGGTGGATTCAATGTCCAATATATGGTCAGCTCTCTAGGAACCTTCGTGGGTCGCTTTCCATGAACCTTCGTGATCACTCACACTCACTATGTTCGATTTCCTCCGTTCTTCAATTAACCATCCTGACACACACCAATCATTAAAATCATTATCAATAAATAATCATTTAAGATATTTATTTATATTGAGGTATATTTTCATCCCTATTTTTTATATTTTTCATTAAAGGTAATGGTCGTAACATCACTTTATTAACTATATTTCTACAAAATCATATTTTTAATTATTGGGTTAAAATTTTTAAATGTTTTTTTCATTTGTTTGTTGTAACTCTAAACAAACCACTTTAAACGTAAAATGACCTCATTAAATAAGTAACTTAAATTAAAAGAACATCCCAAACAATTATAAAGTAAAGAGAAATCAACTTAAACATTTCCCATATATTTCCTAACATAAGAAAGTATGAGGAAATATTCTTTCCACTTATTGAAAAGTGTGTCACATTTGAGAGATATACAACAAATCGAATAATATCTATGGAAGAAGTGTTTTGCAATTCTATGAGAGATTAAAAAGAAGTAAAAAAACTCCTCATTGTTCCATATCACATCCTAAGGATAATACTTTCAATCATATTTTCGCTTTATCTATTTTTCTATGAGATTTCTTAAAATTGGTATTGTATGGAATGAAGGAAAATGAAAAAAGAGTTATGAATTCTCATAAGAAGGATAAATAATATCACTAGTACTTAATATGAATGATCAAAAGGCCATCATAAGAAGAAAATAGTAAAATATTTTTAGAGTAACTTGTTTATATAATGAAGACACTATTTAGTCCTTATATGCTACAAAATTGAATCAAAGTGAGAAGTTCTTTGATGGAATAAAATAGAGGGGGAGTAGACGAAGAAACGCGAATATTTTTCATCTTTCAAAATAGTTTATTGAAAATAATACGCTCAATTCTTTTTTCAAAACATTTTTTACAAATCATACGTATAAGAAAAATTTTAATTGGCTAGCTCCAATGAAGATTTGTCTATGTAGTGAGGGCAACAAAGAACTCGCTTAACTACTACTTTATCCATAGATGGGCCTAACCTCAAACTCGCAAAATTACATTTGTAACTTGTAATATCCTAAAACTAAAAACCAAACCCACTATACACACTCGAAATCATAATTTCACACTATGAACTCAAAACTAAATAAAACTTAAGTTGAAGATTGAAAATAAAATTCGAAATAAATACTTGTCCCAAGAATATTATTACAAAAACACTTTCTAATATATATTAATGAGATATCCAACAATTTAATTGAGCTACAAAATTTCCAAGGTAACCATGAAATGAGATGGCTACCAACAAATTCTTCTACACTCCATTGAGAAGCCAAAAAAATTAAGAGATGACAACTCAAACTCCAAATGATTCCAAATCCTATGCTAGTGAAGAGAAAAGCTCTATCTTTAATAATTATTCTAATAGCTTGAATAAAGGGTCTTTATGAGTATGAAGAAAATGCTCTTGTTGATCAATAAAAATAAAAATTCTTCCTTTTCCGCCTTCATATGTTGTTGTTTGTTTCATTACTTTATACTCACAATCATTTTCAAATGAAAAAAAAGATCATTTCTTCATTTCACGCCATCCATAGGAAGCAAAGTTGTTGTATATTCTTGAAAATATTTAGATGAAACCTCTACCTTATATGTCTCAGAGAAAATTTAAAAAATGAGCTCTCATGCCCTTTAATAAGTGTCATTTTGATATTCAAAAGAACCAAGCAATGTTATTTCTTGACAAGATAACATATATGATTGAATTTGTAGCTCAATATCTCTCCATGTCTCTATTTTAAGGGTGTCATATAATAATTTGTCGATTTCTTTGACATCTTCTATGTTATATATTGATTTTCGCTTAATATTCTATACACTTCCGAAAGATTACCGTAAAACCTTCTGAAAGAGAAACTAAAAAAATAAAATTTTGAATAACAATTTGATTGAATATCTTAATCTCTCTGGTCATTTAAAAGTTGACAAACGCAACATATATTCATCAATCTGAGGAGAAGGAACTCAGATATCTATATCAATATCCTCATCAATTTCATTTTCTGGCTAAGGGAGAAACTATTGTCTCATAGAAATCCACCCGAATATCTCGACAACTTACCATTTATCTTTGGATGTTGAAAAGGATTTATACAATGCTTCTCAAATTTAATCATTCATAAATCCCCATCACCGTAAACACTGCAAATGATCAATGATGTTTTCAAAATATGCACAACAATTTTTTACCAACATCAAGAAATGAATAAGGATTTTTGTAATTGTATAATCAAAACATTCGAGGGAATACAAGCTACCAGGGGTCAACTTTTCATTCCATGACCTAGAATTTCTCTCCAAATATACCATGAATATTTCCATCAAAGAATCCGCATGAAATTTAACCCCGTGTCCAGAGCATGCATGTGAATTAATGAAATCAAGAGAAACATCATCCCCATTCTAATGTCTAAATTTTGCACATATTATTACAATGTATGAACGTAATGTGATTTCAGAAAATAGTACATGTAAATGGTTCACCGAAGATACCTTGTCATCTTGATTAATATGGTAACTGGATCCATAATTATGCTTGGATTGACAACAACTGAGTCACTCATTTATCTTTCGAGCTCTAGATCATCTACAATGGAGTTGTGGACAAATTGAATAACCAATCGTGTTATCTAAATTTATGTCTTCCTCGAAATTAGATTCAATGAAAGTAGAAATAGTTATGGGGAAGATAAACCTTTCATACTCTATTATGGTCACCAATATTTTATCACTGAACTTTTTCGTCAGAAAAAAAATCATAAGGTAACCTTTTTCAAACTAAGTCAGATATTTGAAGATATCCTTCAATCCAATGAGGGCTCTTCTGATGTACCAATCACTAAATGATTAAGGATTGCCAGGGCTTTTAAACAATGGCTAGATCTTCAGTTGAGTTGTGTTGAAATAAGAACTGCTAAGTATGAGGCAATTAATCCATTGGACAATAGAGTCAACAAACTTAGATTTTGGATGAAATTACTAAGACAAAGGGTTGTAATGATCAAGATAGACACAGTAGTGTAGATGGAAAACCTTAGACCTATCCAAATGTCATTTGAGATGGCAAATGAGAACATAGAAATAAAAATCCACTATAGTAGGCATGGAAAATTGGAGGGGCTAATATTCACAAGTGGGCTAATTTTGAAGTTTTAAAAAAAAAAAAGGGGTTCTTTTTTTCATTATTTCTAAAATTATCTCGCCCCAAATTTTATATTATAAAATTATTTTACCTAAAAAATTGCCAAAATTTTATATATGTATTTCATATATAAAATTAATAGAAATTTGAATAATTTTACAAAAACATTGTCAATTTTACAAATTTCATATTATGTACTACCGAGATTCAAAGAAGCAGAACTTCAAAATAAATTTCCATCCTTAAAATTTTCCCCGATAACACCTATTACGAAATATGAATCAGTATTTTAAAAGAAATAATTGGCACATGTTTAAAATAAATGAAACACAACATTAAAAAAATGAATTTTAATACATTAATTTTATTCAAACATCAAGATAAACATTGAATGAGCATCACATGAAAATATAATTGTAACTTGAAGGAACACAAACTAGGAGAATCATCGCAAGAATCTATGTATCGATAATCACAAACTGGTCTTAGCACTGCAAAAATCATATAATTTTACAACACATAGAAAATATACTTCATTGCTTCCGAATCCAACCCTGGACCTCCTTTAAATTTAATTTATGTATTACCACTACATAGGTTTCCGGATCCACAATCCATGGAAAGTCTTAATTACAATAATCATTAAGATCCAAAAGAAAATGGATTTGAAAAAGCTCTTCAAGAATATTTAGTTTTTTTTTTTAAATAACCAAGAAGAAATAATATATGATCCCAAAGTAAAATTGATGAGGCAACAACCATTGACTTGGCACTTTTATAAGAAATAGAATTTTTGTAAAACACAAAAAAAATAGCTTCAAAGATCCGTGAATATCTTAAAACATGATATATGTTAGAAAATGAAGAGATTCTTTAAGAGATGAGCATATCATTAAACCCCAATTCATCCCCATATGTTCATAAAACTTCATTTGAAAACAATGACTAAAACGTGAAGAAACAAAATTACAAAAATATGGAAAAATAAGGCTCGAATATTTCTTTTTATTTTCAAAAGCATGATAACGTATAAATTAAAAAAAAAAAAGGTTTTTTCTAAATCGTCCATTCCAAGAAAACCTCTTTGGGTTTTAAAATTCATCATCTCTTGTTTGGAACCTTGGTTTGAACATGTATACTAAAACATGAAAAACAAAGTAGTATCAGGATTTCTTCTTAAATGAGTTCTCCCATTTAGTTCTGTGTGAACTGTTTATCCGCAACTTTTATCGCTTGTAATCGCATGTCCTCACCGTAAACATGTTGCCATCAAATGAGCGATGAAATCATGGCATAAACTAGGATTTAACCATTTAAAGGAAGAAAATAGGTTCTAATTAGATTGTAAAACAGAGATTAATCCTTTATATGTTTAAAACCATACAATGCCACAGGTTCATAACCCGATATGCCCAAATTTTCCGATGCTTCCAATGAAAACAAGCTCAACACCTTCAAATACGTTGTGAAAACTGTTAAAAAAACTCTTTACTACATAGCGATTCCCTAGGTATGTCGGGAATGACTCATTTATGCACGCTTCGGTTTTTAGGTTTACCTCTAAAACCTCTAAAATGCTTGTAAACCCTTCCATATGTCAAGCATCAACTTGCAATATGTTTAAAATACTTGGAAAGAGCATTTAAGAGCTCTTAAATCACCAAGGTGACAAGCATAAAGCCTTTATTTTAAAACTTATTATGCATTTATATATATATATATATATATATATATATATATATATATATATATATAATTCACTGTAAATATAATTGTAGATATTATTTTATTATTTTTATATAATCATTTTCTATGATTTACTATTTTTATTAAAACAATTTATTATAAATTCAAAAAATCATTCATTATTTTCTATTATAAATATAAAACAATATTATAAAGGAGTTTAAATTTATTGAATATGGGAAAGGAGTAGATTTAAATTCAAAAATATTAAAAAAGTAAAGAAAAAGTCAATTTAAAAACTCTAAAATATTAAAATCGTAGTGTTAAGCATAGGAATTTAAATTTCAATGAGTTTTATTTAAAATAAAAGGTTAAAAATAATAATAAAATTTATAATATTATATCAAAATTTAATGAGTTTTTCTAATGCTAGTTTAATTGGTTGTGTTCTATTAGCTAAGTATTTAATTGGTTGAGTTTTATTTGTTAATTATTTATTCTATTGAGAAATATAAGTTGCTTTTAATTGGTTGAATTTATTAGTTAAACATTTATTTTATTGAAGTAATCAAGTGTTTTGAAGAGGTAATGGGTTTAATTTTAGTAATTATAATTTTTTTGGGAAATCACATAAGAAATTCTTCTCGTATTTACTGCTTCAAACTACCAACTGTAGTTCATCATCAAGATAATCAACTAAATATTTGTTCTATTAAAGTAACATATTGTTTGGTAATGGGTTTAATTTTCGTCTTTCCTCTATCTCAAATTCAATCCCAAAACAAATTTATTAATTGTAAATATATTTAAAAATAATAATAAAATAAATTTTACTTTAAATTTATAACTATTTGAAAGTCCAAACCATTTAACCACTCAAAATGATTAACATGTAATTATTAAAATGGAAAAAATAAACAAACAAACAAACTTAAATACATTTAAAAAACCTTTGATGAAATATAAGGTGTATCACCAAAATGTCGTTTCAATGCAGAAGCTTGCGAACTCAATTTTGGTGAAGCAGATTGTCCCACATGTTAGACTTCCACTCTACCTACAACTCCTACCATTCGCCTAAACACTTCATCGAGCCGTAGCGTCTACCGATAATTATCTTCGGCAATGCTGTTCACGCCTCGAGAACGATCGTTACTTACCGCCCACTATCCCACCGAGTTGGACGTACATTTGTCGAATCTGCGGTAAGTACGTCACATCGTCGGCTAAACAGCAAAGACCGTGAGTGGATGTGTTGAGAGAATACAATTTGACCCCTACTATGTCGTAATTATTGTTGCATAGTCTAATTAAAATCCCAACGAGGTTGGCACCGGATTAAGAACTAACAAGGATGTTAATATATGGTTAATTAAACTATTGTTAATATTATTATATTAATAAATGCGGATTGATATATGTTGATAGTTTTATATCAATTATTATATTATATGTTAGATATTATTTTTAGATCTGTTACAAATCTATTTATTTATGACTATTTATTTATGATCATTTTCATGAGAGGTAGTAGTAACTTATTAATTTCTCATGATTTTTGAATAGTTTATGTAAGTGGCTCAAAAAGGTGAAGGACTTGATTGAAACTACGAAATGAATCACATAATGTAATTCATCAATTATATGTTTCAAAAATATTTAAAATTTTAAATTTTATAGAATTAATAAATATATATCTTTAAATTAAATAAATAAATAAATAATAATAATAAAAATAATAAATATGTATTTGTTATAAAATAATATAAACTTATTATTAACTAATAAAGTATCATGTATTTTAATTACATTGTAAAGCTTTTTTAATTTTAAATAACTCTCTTCAACTATTACTTGTACTTATTACTTGTACTATTGTTATTAATGTTGAAATAATATCTACCTTAGAATTGAATATTAATTGGCAAAAATAATAGAAATAAAAATTGTGAATAGAAATCCTAATTCAATAAACAATAACAAAAATCTGTAAAGTGAACTATAAAATTACTACTACAACAGATATTGTGAATATAATTCTATCTGTCAAGATGGGAAAGATTCCAACAGGGCTTTCCCTGCAAAAAGCGTCTGAGTTTTGTTTATTCCAGAATTCTTCTTACAAGCTTTTATTGGATGTATTTAGTACCATATGAGGGTTTCGTCTTGATGTTATACATGTGTTTCTGTGATACCCGGAATTCCACCTGAGGTTCGGGCTGTGGGAATCTTTAACTGATCCTATCCTCTCGCAACGCGTTGCGATGGCAGCTGGAGGGTAATGGCTTGGGAGTTCTGTGTCTTGTCTAGCTTTGTATGAAATCCCCTTTCCTTATACTATTTGTCGCCATTACTTTTCTTTTTCTGTTGTTCTAAGCTCTGCACCTATGCATCAAGGTTTCGACACTCGTATTGAAGTTTGATTAGATTATTATTTAACAGAGCTATATAAACATTAATTCAGAAGCATTATAACATACCAATGCAACATTCATCAGGAGTTGCTACAACCTAACAGCATCAACCCATAATTGAGTAGCTAAACTGATTTATTTATGACCGTGGTGTATCAATTGATCGAATTCCGAATTGAAACAAGTAGCGGAATAGAAACGCCGGTGGAAGCGAATGGAAGCGGCAGACTAACGGTAAAGGATTTTTAATTCAAGTTGTTTTATGGGTGATTTTAGGTTTGTTTTTTTTATTTAATTTGTCTAGAATTTTATAGACTTACTCGAAATCACAATTTTTTGATAGGTGAATTTTACCAATGAAAGTGTGCCCAAATAGTTTTTGATGGTGCTAAATTCATATATGCAATCAAAAAATCAATTTAAACAATACAAATGAAGATTTCCTATGAAGCTTACTCCAAATTCATACCAAAAATCTACCAAAACTCCAAAAAACTCTACCTCTAAAGACAACTTTTAATTTCATATTGTTAGATTTGACATCAAACCTTGATTTTTTATTTCCAAATCTTTAATTCTAATCCCTGATATTATTAATTAGGGAAGAATATTTGGAGTATATAAAATTCACAGCTTCCAAACAATTTATATAGAATTGAAATTCATAAACTCCAATTCAAATATAGACCATGTCTATGGTGTAATTAATTTGGGTTGATTATAGTTAAATATGGTTAATGAGAATTGATTATCATTGACTATGGTTGAGATTTATTGACCATGTATAATGTGATGGTTAATTATGGTTGTCTATGGATTGTCATATTGATTAGTTTGGATGATGATTTCGACAAGGGTTGTGAAGGGTTGACCATTATAGTCTCTAGGTGAGAAGAATTAGCCATAATTATCAATGATAGTAAGACATGATTCACTATGGTGACAATGGTTGACCATTGTTTAGCTAAATTACTATGAACATGGTTACAAACATTTTACTATGATCAACTATGATTGATTATGGCCTAATATAGTTGACTGAAGCTTAAGGATAGATGATATGGTCGGTGTTACAGTTGATCGTGGTTATCCAATGTTAACCATGAATGACAATATTGACTATGTATTATCCAATGTTAAAACATGATGACTATACACTATGGTTTAGCATAAATTACCATTATGCCCATGGTAGACCATTACGGAGTTACTTTGACAATTTTTGAATATCATTCACTATGGTTGGAATGCTGACCACGCATGACTATAGTGAACATGTTTCTCCATTGTTTACTTTGAAAATGGTCACCATAGTGACTTATGATTAACCATCAAGTGATAATGATTGGTCAGTGGTTATCAACACTCAACTATAAATCAAAATGATTGAGTAAATTGACTCTAGCTCAATGGTCAACCATGATGAACATGTCTCACCATGTTGAACATGGTTGACTACAGAATTATTAGTAATAATGTTTGACCATGTTTTATCAACGTAAATGATGGCTTCGAATTACATAACTATAACTAAATATCATTAAATATAATTGACAATAATTTTTGTTAATTATATTACGATCTATTTATTCTTTATATTTATATTTACATGAAATTTTTTAATTATAACATTGCAATAACATAATTTAAACAAATTATTATCCATTACTCTATTATAACTACATGATTAAACATATCCTATTTCAAAAAATTCCATGATATAAATTCTATGATTAAAAACATTTCATTCCATCATAACTACATGGATAAACATTTATTTCAAAACACGAATTAGACCATATAAAAGAAAATTGATTAAAAGGAATTAAGTATAAACAAGAGTGGTCATATGCTAAAGTCTCACGCTGTACTCGATCATGATATTATATATAAAGACTTATCGACTTTAGCTAGTAGTTGGACATGGGGTCGTATTCTAAATGCGGCAACACGGATTATTTTTAACGCCTTGGTCATCCCAGAGTATCTTTATGTCTCCAACTAATAACTACAATCTATCAACGGTTCGTTGAGATGTTTCAAAAGGGAAAGAATGTTTTTAGTTTTTTAAATCCATCGTTGAATGAACAATAAAATTTAATAATTTTGGTTTAACATTAAAAAGATAAACACTACTCTAATTACAATGTTTGATAGGTAATGAATTCAGCGTTAAAGTGATTCATAGGTAATTCTAATTCCAATGTTTTAAAAGCTCAACCTTAAAACATACAATGAAACACAAATGATGGATAATCACGTCATGTGACGGAGAAACACAGTGGACAAGCCAACACATTGAACGGAAAGAGACGATGCCGATGAAGAGAATAATGATGTTAGCAGGGTTTCTCGCAGTAACATTTCTTATTCCCGAACAAATGGGCGCCGTGGTAGCTGCCATTCTCAAATCCTTCATATTTGCAAATCGTCTCCATATCTAGTACCAAACATGAGCTGAAACTTGGCTGTAAAGTTGCCACGAAACAATAAAATTTAATAATTTTGGTTTAATATTAAAAACATAAACACTTCTCTAATCACAATGTTTGATAGGTAATGAATTCAGCGTTAAAGTGATTCATAGGTAATTCTAATTCCAATGTTTTAAAAGCTCAACCTTAAAGCATACAATGAAAAACAGACGGTAGATAATCACGTCACGTGACGGAGAAACACACGATGTTTATTGCAAATAGCGGACAAGCCAACACATTGAACGGAAAGAGACGATGTCGATGAAGAGAATAATGATGTTAGCCGGGTTTCTCACAGTAACATTTCTTCTTCTCGAAGAGATGGGCGCGGTGGTAGCTGCCATGCTCAAATCCTTCATATTTGCAAATCGTCTCCATATCTAGTACCAAACATGAGCTGAAACTTGGCTGTAAAAATTGCCACGATAGATAGAAGTGTGGGACAAGTGGTGAGAAACAAATCACTGCGTGGGCCCATCTATGGACCACTTGTCTCATCAGTGATAGAACTCTTTTCCCTGCATGAATGATCTCTATTCATCGAAGCTCTAGTCGGTGCATGAAGCTAGGGTCCGTCGGTCCATGAATGATGCTCCTGTCAGTGCAGATAGAAACTCTGGTCGGTACAGCAGTGCCAGTTGTAAGTTCAGCTTGCTCCAGTCTCATTGCCTGAAGGTCATTGCTTATAGCAACGATTGTTTATGATCCTATGGCTATGATTTATGACCTTATGACTTTGATCAACTGGCTATGACTGGAACTTACTATCTGCACTTACTGAGAGGATAATAAAAAGAGTCTTCTTTGAGGGGAAAGATCTAGTCTTCTGGGAATAAAGATAGGGGCATAATTTCGTTTTCCGGGAAGGGGCTAGAGGCATACATGTAGTGAAACCACTTCTATGCGCAGCGGGTTAACAGCTACAGTGAATGGTTTACAGACACAGTGTTATATTATGAAAGTTTGTTTTTTAAGTAGGGGGCGTGTGTGTGAAGGTCCTTCTCACTGGAAGGCAAACGTGCCAAGCTTGATGGGTGTCTGTTCTGCCAAAGTTTCCCTAGAGCAGCAGGTTTTATTTTGTAATTTTGCTTACAATTTTTTTTGGAATACAGGGGTATCTCTGAAATATGGGCTTGTGGTCAACCTGCAACAACCCGAATTCTTCAACATTTCCCTGACAGTAGTAGGCTTTCCAGCCCAGCAGCGGGGTCTTGTTCACTGGGTTTGGCTGTACTGGGTATATAAAGCGCAGCAGATGTATTCCTATATGAAATATTATTCATAATGTTATTATTTTCAACATGTAAAAGGATTATCAGAATGTTTGTGTTTTAATTGAATTTACAGTCATTTTCTCTCTTTTGGTTTGAGCCCAAGCGGCACGTGACTGTGAGATGTAGGTTAAAGCGCAGCAGATGTATTCTATATGAAATATTATTCATAGTGTTATTATTTTCAACATTGAAAAGAATTATCAGAATATTTGTGTTTTAATTGAATTTACAGTCATTTTCTCTCTTTTGGTTTGAGCCTAAGCGGCACCTGAGTGTGAGATGTAGGTTAAAAAAAGGTGTAGTGTGATTCAATCAGACAACTAAATGGAAATTGTGTTTGTTCTTAAAGGGTGAACGCCAAAGAACAAATGGAAACTTTTAAGGGCATTTCCCTCCTTTAGACACGTCTCTCTACTTGTGCAATGCGCAGATGATTGATCCCACCTCCGCATATTTCAGATTGGGCGGAGTTGCAGTCCAGGGAGTACTTTTTTTTTTCTGTTTATTTTTTGTTTTCCTGCTGTTACATATGTTGGATTGTCAAATGTTTATTTGTTTTCAGACGTTTCAACATTTTCATTTTCCTACTATATGGTTCTTCTTTATGCTCTCAATATTGCATGCATGGGGTCGCGTAATGTTGGGAGAAGTACAGACCTTAGTCTATCGAAATGGTATTTTTTCAATTCTGTCGTATCAGCAGCAGCCAATCATTTCAAGCGGCACACCACTGAAACCCATGCCGAAAGGAAAGGAAGTGACAGAAAACTAGAAGGACCGAGTTTCTACTTCACTTTCTGTGGCCATATTTGGTACTACAGTTTGGTATCAGAAAATTCGGACAAATGCCCTGAGAATGGTATTGTTACTGTTCCCTATCGCATTTGCATACATAAATGTTTCTTTTTTTTATTTGATTTTTCCTATATGGTGATGCATTAAAAAAGTAATATTAAGTTTAAAGATAGAGCTAGGATGCAGACGAGGCAGCTTAAGTTGAACAACCAGGAAGCTCTATAATAACTAAAAAGTAAAATTTTGCTCCTTTACCTGTTGTTTGTTGCGTTGTTTGCTCCTCCAGAATCATAAGAGAAAGGATCCTGAGAAAGGATCCTGAGAGAGCAGATAACAAGGAAAAGAAAATATCATTATAGACAACAAACTAAGACAGGTATGTTTGGTTTAATTTTTTTAATGCAAATTATAATGTGATTTGTTTTAATATTTCGAATAATGAAGTTAAATATCTGTCAAATTTAGCAAAAAACCAGTGGGATCTTGCAGTTGATGAAAATTAGTACCTGTGTATCTGTGTATATCACATCCAACATCGTTTCTTCTAATGGCGGTAATGGCAGTTAATCTTCTGCTTTCTCTAACTCCGTCCCTTTTGTTGTCCCTTTTTCCCAGAGTTGTTATGAAAAGTGTGGTGCCTAAGGAGATGGGTTAAAGCGGTGGCTAAGGAGATGGGTTAAAGCGGTGGAATGTTGCTAGACAAGTGGAGTACTTTGCAACTGCACACATGTGTTTAAACATGTATCACTTATTTTGCAAATCCTCGCCAACAAAAACAATATTTTTTTTAGAACGTAAACATTTTATGTTTACGAATTAATGCTAGCATTACTTTCACGAATCTTAAAATCGAGATATCATTTGGAGTTTAACCTATGTTCGATAACAGTTTGCCTCGATATGAGGCCAAATAAGACTTCAAAATTTCTTATTGGCTGAAATAACACCAGTACGAGGTCCATAGGTTAAGCAAAAGGTGCACAGAGGTATAAAAATAAAAACATTGATTTAAATCGACTAATAAATTTCGATTATTGTGCAGGGACTAATCAAAATCTAGCTACCGATTACAATAGTCCCTGCCCTGAAGGGGCAGGTGTGGACAAAACAACGGTAGTCTAAATTATGAAGTAAAATGTCAAACGTTCATAAATTTCTGACTCATATTTTTATAATTTTAATTAAAAAAAATTTCCATGATTATATTTGTTTCATGTTGGTCTAATCCATGATTATATGTGACTATTTTCTCCTCTCTTAATGACAATGACATAGAATAAGTAAAGCTAAATTAGTTGATGTTCCATCCTTAAAATATATCAAATATGAGATAATATCAATCACTTCGATTTGCAATGTCCCATCCTTAAAATATATAAACTAGCAATTGCACCACATGTTGCAAAAGAAACGTGGTAAGACAATATCATAGGAAGGAGTAGCCTAGACGAAATAAGTTGTTGCAGAGAAGGAGCCATTGTGAAGGAATGAAAGGAAATTTTTGCTTCCATGGAAGCAGGTCATGGAGGTTTCAAAAATATTGATGATAAGAGTTATCAACCAGAAAATTTTGTTATAGATGCTGAAATAGGAAATTGTGGGTGAAAACATATATATAAACAAACATAATCTATTCACATATATAAAAAATTTGTTATAGATATTGAAATAGGAAATTGGGGGTGAAAATCCTTTGGTGATTAATAATCCTGTGAAACAAGCATGAAATCAGCATGTAACTCAAATAAGATATTTTAAATACATTCAAGTACAATCTATCTAGCATAGATGTAAATAAAGAGTTTTTTTATTAACAGAAATAGAGTTTACTCCAAGTTCATCTACATATCCCAGTGCTAATTTCATGCTTGTCAGAAATTGCATATTGTATATGAATAACAATAGTCATGGTATATAAGAAAGTGAATGTCATTTTAATATGGAGACATTTTTGGAAGGAGATATTGTTCTTTATGTATGCTTTATTTTCTTAACTCCAAATTTGGTCTATTCTTTCTCTATATACATAAGAAGCAAAAAATACAAAGTAATTTCACAATTTTAAGTTATATTTTTATATTTTATAATTACAAATCTAGTTTCTTATGAAACTATTTTACACACATTTATTTATTCAAATAAATTATATTGTGAATATGTTTTCTCCTATTATTTGGTTACAAAATTATTGTACTCCCTACTAAGTAAAACAACTTTATTAATAAAGAATTGAATGCCAAATTGAAAGATTGTCAAAGTGAGAAGTACTATAATATATAGAACTGATTTTTTAGTGTATAAATTATTTGTTTTATATGTCGTTGAATTTCCATTACCTATTATCTTCAAACCCCATGGGGAGGTAATGAACATGCGAGCTAACTTTAGGTAAATAAACATTCACATTGTCAACTTGGAAAAAAAAATTTATAATCCTAAAATTCTCTTACCTAAACATATTTTTAAATATATAATTGAGTTCCATTTATTAAAAACAAAGACAATATTAAGAATCTCCTAGAGTTATAAAAGGTAATTGACATGAAAAATAAAAAATCTCCTCATGACAAAATACAAATGTTAATCTTAATTGAATCATTAAAAAACTAAAAAGGGATAATAGACAGTATCACAATTTTCTTATCATAACAAATGCTCCTATATGAAACAATAATGGATTTCATCAGTTCAAGAGCAGTAAAAACAAGTTTACTAAGAAAACAACTATAACACTGAGAGAGATTTGGAAGAAACTGTTGAATTAGTGAACATGTCTTGCTCTAGTGTGTTGGATATTGGGCATAGACAATTGTTGAATTGATGAACATGTCTTGATCTTGTATACAAGACCGCAAATTTGCATGTAGCTTATACTACATTAACCATGAAATTGTCAACATTTAGAGCACACTTGCCATCACATTTGCAAAGAAAATTACAATAGAGTGTCACATTTTTCTTATCATATCTAAATGTTCCTATATGCAACAACTACCTTGTGCCTCATAGTTTAAATTTGTGTAGGAGGAGGAGAGGAGTGTCAGGGTGCAAGCTAGAATAAGAAGAGAAATAATAATCTTGTTTGGGACATGAGAATCTTGTTTGGGACTTGAGATAGATTCATTCTCTGCACACCTAGACTCAAATTTTAATAAAACAAAACTCACCATACTTGAATTTTTTAAATAAATATCTTACAAATTAGAATATCAATTTAATATATTTTACTCAATTACACATTTAGAAATATTCATTTTAAAAAATACAAATATAAATTACTATTTTAAATAAAAATAGTACAAATAATTACATTAATTACCATGGCCCTTGTGTACCTTCCTCTTATTACTTTTTAAATACCTTTTAAAATACCTAATGTTTGTAACTTATTCTTAATCACATAGTGTCAATTTTGTAAAACTATAATCTATAAGTCTCACTTTTTATAGCTTTGGTGGAAGGACAGAGTATCTAGATTCCCTTACCCTTTGAGAAGCATCCTCAATTATTGTACCACCCTCCTCCCACCTCGGCATCCAATCTAGACATCTTAGGTTATTCTAAATTGATCAAGAGTACTAAAATTTCCATGATGTCCATCACTATGTATGGGGTTGGTTGCAACCTTGGATATATTCTCTGAGTTGTTGTGATTCTTTTTCTTGTGGATAAAACTTATTTTTGGTTGTCACGTAGTTATCATGATTCAAAACATTGTTATCATCTCATATCCTTGTAGTTACAAACTATTACAATTAAGTAATTAAAGGTAAATTTAGTGTTATTTAGGAAATGAGAATAAAACCATGTCTTTTTGGAATAATATATTAGTTGTAACAAAAATAATATAGAACAAGAAATATTATGTATATTTGGATTTATGAAAATTTAGATACATTTTATTAAGTAAACTTTTAAAAGAATAATGGTTATAAACAATTAAAAATAATTTTATTAAGTAGTTAGTTTAGATCTATATTATTTATGAGAGGGATCAATTATTTTTTCACTCTGAAAGAGGTTTTCATATGAAGACATTTGATTCATCAATCTAACTTATTAAAAAAAAAAAAAAAATCTTGACATTATAAAATAAAATATAAAACTATTTACTTGTGGATCTAATGGCCTAAAACATTTCAATCGTCTAACATTTGATCCAATGGCTCATGCATGGACACATTGACAGCTAGGAAATTTGTTTTCAAATAAAAACGCCTTACCACATAAATATCAATAAAAAAGTTTACCTTTATATGAATTTGTATTAAAATATATCAATAGTGGATTTATTTTTTCATATACCAATTAATATATCAATCAATTTTAACATTTTTATAACCAATTTGCATTCGTATATGCCAATTAATATTAAAACAATATCAGTAACCAATTTATTTTCAGCATAACAATTAACATATTAGCAGGCCATCGTTCATGCTATGGGTGAAAACAGGCTAGTTTTCGCCCTGTCAGTTGCAAAATTGAGACATTCTGCATTTGGTCTATGGATAAGCAACTATTTAGGGTTCATTACTCCAGCAATGGCACCGAAAATTGAATGTGAACTACCTATATCCTTGTGGTTAGTGGGGAACGACCATCGAACATCGATTGGGCAGTTAAGATTGAATGCCAAATAGATTTATTGGTGTAGGCCTTTGAATTGGGTGCTGCTTCGGGTCAATGCACGAGGTCAACCTGCTTTGGCATTGCTTCATTTTCCTCCTTACCTTATGGTGTCTCAACCCCTTAACACTGATGGTAAAGAAACCGCTGGTACTTCTAGGAGAACTACGTCAAGATCAATGGATTTTATATATCAGTTAATATTAAAATGGTTTTTCTTTGCATAACCATTTTAAAAACATCTAATAATCAATTAAATTTTAATAATATATGTTAATCAGTTAGAATGAAAAACTTGCGTTGCATTTAAAACCTTATATTGAGTCAATTAATTCTTAACTAACCTTCATTAATAGTTTTAGTTAGTTTCAATAGGTTTTTATTTAAATAGAATATGGATCACAAAAATCTAAAATCAAGCTGGATTTTAAATTTTTTATTAATTTTTTTATATTTTATTTTAATAATTAAAATATATTTAATTTTAAATAATTTTAATCATTAGAATTATATTTTATTTTAATTAGGTTTTAATTTATTATATTGAAATACATTTTTAATTTGGAATAGTTTTTAGAATTTAAATTTAATTTTCAATAACTAATAAGTGAATGCTAGAGATTTAACCTTTATGGAATATTTTAAAATATCAGAAATAATATTTACATATCAAAGATTGGGATTTATCTTAGAAGTAGATACCCTGCCAATTCTTCTCATTAAATTAATTAATTTAAAAAACTTGTCATATGCACATGAATTATGGTTTTTGAGACATGTGGTATTAGCCAACATGATATTGTAAAAAAATTTATATATATTATTTCATGCTACCACATTTAGTGAGAACAAAATGTTGATGTAGACATCCTTTATAAGGAAGGTGTGTTGTAGCCTTATGGATTATGACACGACAACGAGTCACTAAATGAAATTTTTCACACATACAAGATCCTTCATTAGATTCATGCAGTTACATGTTGACTTAATATAGACTGTTTGTATCTATTTAAATGCTCTTTTTTCTGACATGTTGTTTCCCTTCATTGTTTTTGTATCGGGGCTAAGAGGTTGCATTCAAGTATTTTGGCTTAAAAATTAATCCAATTGATGATGAGGGAAACATTAGACCTCGTGCCATAATATCAGCTCTAATGCAAGAGCCCTTATCCATTGAATGCTCCACCAAGTAAGTGCGGTGGGGTAAAAAAAAAAAAAACATGCGCGTGCCTTTTGGTTAAAGGTTGAGCAGATCTCAGGGCATATCATCATCCATATGCCCCTTACTAGCCCCTAGAAGAAATTCATGGGGGTAACTTGAATGGGCGATAGACCGACGCCACCCCTAGAGTTGAATTGTCAAATGGGTGGGCTGACTAATCCAACCGACCATATTGATTCTTTGGGGGGGGGGTATTTACAGGATCCAACCTCCTATTCTTTCACCCGTCAGAGGAAGGTGGGGACCACCTGCCGCGTCATGATTATGCCAGTGCATTCTTGCAAGCAAGCGATGAGGGTAAAGGTAAAACGATAACCTCCCCCCCAGCTCTCACCCACCTTTCATCGTCTAATCACCTTTCGTGATGTGTCCCCCGTGACATTATCTAATGTAAGGTGACCTTTGCCCCTCTTAGGATGATTCCAGAGCCAAAGATGAAGAATGATTAGATGTGGTGTTGAAAGGTGTGGCTATCTTCAACTCTGAGTTAGAAGAGAGAGTCAAAACAAGGCTGGCCAACTCTTGGGACTTTGTGGGAGTATTGATTCAGTGGGAAAAATAGAGTCAAATGTAAGTAGATGCCAACAGAAAGGTGGATTGATATCATGAGAAGACTACCACCTTAAAAGGAAAAATTATCGTAAATTATCTTAGAGAAGGCATCTTCAACTGTTAGGGTTGGTGAAGACCTTGTTACGTACTAGGTTGAAATACACATGGTTCAAAAATCTCAAGATTGCATATGAGTGGTTCTTCTAGGCTCCTCTACTACCTCCAACATTGTGGTAGACATGTGAACAATTCATCAATCCTCTAATGGTCCAGGTAATCAACCCAGCGATGCTTCTTCCCAAACCTCTCTATCATCACTAAAGATATTGTTGATTGTGTCGATCATGACAGTTTGATATTTTATGTTTTTATGTAAATAGTTTATTTTCAGAAGACGTAATGCCAGTCAATTAGGATCTGACTAGTACAAATGTGCGAGCAAGCACGTTGATATTTTTGTTATTGTGATTCACTACCAAATCAAGAAAGAATATTTTATGAAGGGTTATCTTCCTAATGCCCCATAAAAATAGTTTATGATATAGAACCAGGGGTTTAGATTTTTTTTTAAGAGGGAATTTCTACAAATTGTAAACGAAATGTACGCCACATTGAAGATTAATGAAATATTTTGGTGATTATGGCTCATATGACTATGTAGTATGTATTTTATTTTTTGTATGTTCCATATACCCTCACACTTCTTCTTAGATTACATGTAATAACAACTGTTGGATATGTTTTTTTTATGAAATCATGGATTCATCTCTATCTAATTCTAATATAAGATTCCTATGACTCATAAGAAATATTATCCTTAATATGTGCTCCATGTAACTTAGAAAATCATTTGAGTGTTTTTCTCTCATCCATTTCACATTGAACTTCGATGCAAAGGATTCTTATGTTAAGCCTTGTGAATTTATTTTATTTCCTTAATGATTCTTCTCACCAATATATTACAATGACTAATAAAACTACATGTTCATGTTATTTTGGCCACCAGAACTGGACCTTAATTCTTCTGTGAGTATTATTTTCCAGACATATTTGTATTTCTCTTCTTAAAGAATATTGTGAACCAATTTTGACCTAGAATCTAATTAAATAATGAGTGTAAGTAAAAAATTCGAGCATGTCCAACAAGAACTCATAAATACATCCGAAGAAATTCTCTCTCTTCAACCGAGAGGCCATCTCTAGGAGCTACAACATCTTATGGCATTGTTGTTGGGGGTGAATTAAAATATTTTCACTAGGTACATTTGTACACCCATTCATAAGGTGTGAAGAAGGAGGACTAGGCTCAAGATCTCTCGCCTTGGCAACTCGATTGTTTGAATCTTATTTTGAGCATAATCTCTTTCAAAAGGCCACACAATCGCTTTGATACTTCACAAAAAATAACTCCTTCTATGTTTTACTCTGAAAAGATAATATCTAGGAGAGTTTGGAAATCAAGAACCCCTCTCACCCCAATTCCTATGACATGTTTTCTAGAAGTACCATCCTCTAGCTCTCAAAAGGATATGATAAATCGATCTGAGTCTTCCTCCAAATTTTTGGAATATTCTAATGAACATTCTGCACTGTTTATCCCATTTTCCTCAAGATTCAAAATGGAATAAGCGCCTATTATTTCGCCTCCCTTCACATTTCATACCTTCCCTAAACCCAAGGAATTTAAAGATATTCTCATAAATAGTCCAAGACAAAGTGGAAATAGTTTTTGAACTCAAATCCAATGAGTTGATATTGAGACAAATCCTCTGCAAGGCCCTATGATAAACCTCCCACCACCACCCTTGTACAACATGGATGTCCCTTGATTTCTCCTAAATAAATATGCTCCACTAGAATTTCCACAACCTCTAAATTATATGCCACAATATTATCTTAAAATCTTTCCAAGATTCATTAGAGAAGATGATATCTCAGCTCAAAGACATATAGAAACCTTATGATAAAATATCAATGTAGAACACCTAGATGTGGTGTTCAGATTCTTTGTTCAGTCCCTTTATGGGGAGGCCAAGAAATGGTTGAAATCTGTACAAAATGATTCAATCAATACCTAGGAGGAGATGAATAATTATTTTATGCAGAAGTGGGGAGAGAAAACAGACCATGGGTACATCCTTAGTGAATTCAATGCAATGAATAAAAATCATAATGAATATTTTTCATAATTTATAAAAGGGTTTAACAAACTATACAAATAGTCTTCCTGCTGAAATTAACCCTCCACAGGATGCTGCTAAAGTGGTTTGTGTTGGGGATTTTGAGCTGGATTTTTGGTTCACTCTCAGTGAAAGGAAGTCTCGTATCTAGATCAAATTCAAATATATGTTGTAGAAGTTGAAGCAAATATCACCTCCCCTAGGAAATGGAAATGGAAAGTTGAGTATGATGATAGGAGATGGGGAAAATAGGAAACCAATTCTTCAAGCCATGGGAAGGAAACCCAAGAATAGAAGTTGGAGGAGATGAATAAACTAATAATAAATTTATATAAGCTTGTGAAACTGGAATTTGAAGAAAAAAACCTCCTCGATAAATTAAACCAAATCCTAACTAAAACATCAACCCCAGTACATGAGAACACCCTTGTAGCTCTTGTAGAGAGAGAGAAAAGATCAGAAAGATAATATTTAATTGCCTTTGTGTTTGGAAGATGACCTAGAGGAACATGTTGAAGAAACCATATAAGTTCAAGAAAACCATTTATGTTCTCTCTCTAATGAGGAACATGAAATATGAGCACATGCGAAAAAAGGGGATGACTTGGGTATCCCACTGAATGATGGTGATATTGATAGCTATTGTAGATTGTTTGTTGAATTCATGTAGATCCATTTACATAGAAAATATGATCTTAGACCTTCTAGGAAAATATATCGAATGAAAAATAAAAATGAGTGGCCTCCTTCCTTAAGTTATCCTAAATCAATAGAAAAAGGAAATAAGCCTCTTGACCAAATCTCATCAAACAAGGAGTGATTTTATCATGTTCCTCATAAGCTTGAAGTCCCCAAATCTGAGCAGTTACCTCCACAAACAAAGCCAGTTTGTAATAAGGAGAAGGAGTCTGATGATGTTTCCACAACTAATAGGAACCCCCTTTCCTTTAATATTCAAAAAGATATGGAGAATGCCAAAACATTTGTTTTTATAACTGAATTGTTAAAGCAACCTAATTATAATAATCAAGTATCTCAATTCATGTGTCAATATCCCCTTCGAAATTGATGCGGGAGGAGCATGAGAATTTTCATTTGTAAATATGTTAGAAAAGGGGGTGTGACAATTTTTAATATTTTATTAATCAATTTGTTATTTTTAATAAAATAGGAGATAATTATGAAAAGTGAGGATTATGTAAATATTCTTTTAATAAATAAAAGGATATGAGAGAAATAGTTTAGGAGCAAAATTTGGGATTAGGATTTCTATGTATGGGATTAGTTGAGTATTAGGTGGAGAGATATTTTGAGTGAATTAAATGCATTATTTGTGTATAAATAGGAGTGGGTTTTGTGAAGAAAAAGACACTTTTGTAGAGTGGAAGAGAGAGTGAGGGTGTAAGTAGGAAGCAGGTTTCTACTTGCAAGCCTTCGGGCAATTTGTAAAGGGCCATCGACATCGAATATCTGGCCAACAAGAGTTTGTAAGTAACTTCGTTTTGTTCAGATTATATATATATTGGTTGTTTCTTGTTAAATTCTGGAACTGGGAATGAATTATGCGCATTTGAATTGGAGGTGTTATTGAATTCAAAGACAGTTGAAAGACTCGAATTTTGTATGGGTTTGAATGTTCGATTTAAATAATCGATGCCAATTTTGTAACACAATACAAAACTGATGAATATGAATGCGCTAAGGTTCCAATATCACAACAGTCCATAGCCATTTATCTGTTGATGAGTTCATAGCAGATGGAGGAACAGTTTTAAAGGTTCGATTTTGTGTATAAAATTTCCTACAGCAAATTGACCAGTTATAATTAGAAGGAACGTAGTCAATGTATTCTTGGCCTGGAGAAATACAATCTGGCAAGTCGTGAATCTTAAACATAGGGGCGTAATCTTTGTGGGAATGGTTTTAATTTAATACTTTTGAATCTACGGGTTTTTTTTTATGTTGAACCATTTTGTAAGACTGATCCTCTTGGATTTCGTTTGCCATCCATACAAATCTCCGTCAAAACAATCACTGTGTGAGCTTGTAGGGAACCCGATTTTGTAAATCTATGTCGATTCTTATGTCATAAAACCGATGCAGAATCATGAATATAATTGTTGAACGTAAAAAGGATCGAATCTTGACATAAAAGGTTAATTTCAAATGTATGGGGTCGATGATTTTAATGGTGAATCCAGAGAACACAGCGCTGTTCTTTTAGGTTTGGATTGTTATAAATGTAAGCAATGTATAAAGCCTGCGGGAATCGGTAGTGAATCAATTGCAGAAATAGACATCGTTATGAAATCCAAGGCTGTGTTTCACATATGTTTGAATATTTTATAAGTTGTAGGAAGGAATTGATCAATTGGAGAATTGAGAGCTAAAGGGGCGTAGTCAATGAGTAACAAATTGAAATTGCAGAAATCAAATGTGCAGTTTCCAATTGAAGGAAAGGAGAAGTCGATAGTATGAATCGATTTTGATACAAGAAAGGAGACGGAAATATGTCATAATTGGTTGTGGAATGAAGTCCACTCCTGATCAAAGGCACACAGGTATGAAATTTAGATTAAATTGTTTGGATTGTGCGGTTATGAGCTTGGTGGAAAGCGCACACATAGATTGCAACTCTAAGTCTGAACAGTGTTATTAAAATGCCAATGAATTTTGTAAACATGAGAAATTGTAGTGCATGGGTTAGTTTCTCAATTCAAGAATTCATGTATAGAATGAAGGCCATTATGCGATGGCATTGAATTATGGAAGGATGGGATAATTGGGTGTGTAATGTTCAGATTTGGGAAATTGGCTTTAATCTATATGTAAAGGCTTATATTTTGAAGCAAACCTTGCGGGAAAAGTTGTTGACTTTTAAAAGGGAAAGAAGAAACTTGAAGGTTGAGAATGGTTTCATAACTTGAAAGTGATAATCATCTTGAAGACAAATTTTTAAGTTTCCGCTCGTATTATTGAGAATGGGCAATGGTTAGATGATGGCATTTAATGAAAGTATGAAATCAAATATGAATGATTTTCAAACAAATATTTGAAGCTTTTCGCAGTGGAAATATGAAATTTCAGGATGGGATCTTAGTGGGCGTGATTGCAATGCATGTTTAAATGCATGTGGGGAAAAATTCAGGTTTAACGAGGCTAGCCACCGCATCATTTTAATTATCGAGCTTGGCTGTTGAAATGAAAAATGTTTATTTTACGAATGAGGCAGAAAGTTTTGTTGAGAACTTAAGTGTTTTATTTAGATATTGTGATGAATTTTAAATGCAGTATGCAAGCTACACAAATGCAGTGAACAGGATGGCAGAAGTGAATGGAGGACATGATCATGCAAGATCTTAAGAGGTGAGATGATTTTTCTGATTTGAAATTTTTGATTGAAGTTTATGGTTGCAGAGAAGATGATGGCAGTGAACCTGACATTCAGCTGAAGGCTGGATAGGGAGGACAATTTCAGTGTCCTGAAGAAGAAGGTGAGTTGAGAGGTAGCCTAGAGAGAGTATAGGAGAATGCTCAAGAGGTTCCAGAGGCAGTGAACCAGTACTTACCAAAAGACTGAGTGAGGAGAGCTTGGTGAGGTAAGGGGCAGCAAGGGAGATTGTTGTCGTAGAGGCTAGTGAAACTCATGGTGAGTGAGAAACTCATGGAGAAGATGATCATGGAGGATCAGAGAAGAGGTTTAGAGGAATTCCACAGAGGTGAGATGACTGAGGAAGTCTGAGAAAGAGAGATTGCAGTAATAAAGGTACAATTGCAGGTACTGGAAGAATGGATGCAAGAGCAGGAAACCCAGAATAGAAAATGGATATTTCCATTGAAGGGAAAGAGAGTGATTTGGCGACAATTGCAGGTGAAGTTGAGGCAAAGTGTGATTGCCTTATTGAAGAAAGGACTTAGAGTTCTTGAGCTAGAGTTAGAATTTGAAAATTCCACACGCAGATCTGTTCAAAAGGAAGTATTGGAGGAAGCAGTCAAGACTGAGAAGTCTTGTGGTTTAAAAAATAATGAGTTGTGTATGTTTGCAAGTACAGTACAGGGAGATGAGCAAGCTTTAGAGTTTGTTCAAGAAGAGTTGAATCTGAAGGTTGTTCAGATCGATGATGAGATAGCAAGATCTCAGGAGGAAATGAAGACAGAGGAAGTAGAAAATGATAAGTACTCTGAAAAAGAAAGCAATGATGCTTTTTCTGTTACAGTACAAGAGAAAATTCTTGTGGATGCTGAAGAAGAGAATCAGTCTGAAGCGCAGATAAGGGAAGTAACAGTTGATACTGTTGAACATTTTGATATGCAAACTGAAAGATTATGTATGAATTCAGGTGATGATGATATGCTTCAACAATGCTACAGAGAAATTGCATTGTTGGAATACTTGTTGATAAATTCAGAGTATGATAGAAAGATTGCAGCAGATGAAAGAGTTCAGTACAGTGAACGAGAGCAGAAAGACATCTTGGAGACAGATGGTAAGAAGGCGAGACTAGCTGACAGTCTCATGGTGAATGCAAATCAGCATACTGATATGCTGACAGAAAAGTTGGGAAGGAACTCAGAGCAGCATACGGAAGTGTTGCCAGAGAAAGATGAGGAGAAAGCCAGTAAAGATTTTTTGAGTCCTGAAGAAGAATTGGAACTGCAGAGAGGAAAATTGATGACTGAATCAACAAGTGAGACCATTGGGTCCTGTGATTTTGATGCTGACAATTTAATTGTGTTTACAAGTAATGTAGAAGACAATCCATCATTTGGAATTGTCTTGGAAGGAGAAGAATTGTTGCAGAAAGAAGATGAGACCGTGATGTCTCATAAGCAGAGACTTGTTACCATGGGTGACAAGAAAGAGTTGGCTTGTATATATAGCCAAGAGAAGACTAGTGGACAAAATTTTGGAGCTGCTACAGTGACAGAGGATGAAGCTACAGTGTTTGCAAAACTTGATGATAATGGACAATTACTGAAGATTGTTGAAAGAGAAGATGAAGGTTATGCTGGAGTTAATTTGCAGCATGTTGATGAAATGCTAAAATTTTTGCTAGAGACATTTGAACCAAAGAAAGAAGTTGCAGATGAAATTGCAGGTGACGAGCAAAGGAATGTTGCAGAGGGACAGGAAGTTAGGGAGGCAGCAACATCCATAGTGACAGCTAGAGCAACATGTGGGGCGACATTTATGGTGGCAGCTGAAGTAACATCTATGGAGGCACTGAAGCCTTATGGTTTTTTATTCTAACAATTGTTTTGTGAGTACAGGTTTTATTGAAGATGCTGGAGAAAGTCTGTTAGACAAAGAAATTTAACTGATGAGGCGGATGATGATGAAAGAATCTCGGAAGAGGCCAGCAGCAGTAAAACAAAGGAGAAGCACCAAAATAAAGACAACAAAATATTGTGAAAGCCTAGTCAGTGGGGCAATGCAGCATAAAGTGTGGAGACCTGGAGAAGAACAACAGACAGAAGCAGCGACAAATGGGAGATTACAGCACAAGATATGGGATCCAGGCATATACAGATCCGAACACATGATCAGGCGATCATGTTTAATTTCAACGTTGGGAGTCTGATGCAGGAGCATCAAGACCATTTTTTTCATTTGTAAATATGTTAGAAAAGGGGGGTGTGACAATTTTAATATTTTATTAATTAATTTGTTATTTTTAATAAAATAGGAGATAATTATGAAAAGTGAGGATTATGTAAATATTCTTTTATTAAATAAAAGGATATGAGAGAAATAGTTTAGGAGCAAAGTTTGGGATTAGGATTTCTATGTATGGGATTAGTTGAGGATTAGGTGGAGAGATATTTTGAGTGAATTAAATGCATTATCTATGTATAAATATGAGTGGTTTTTGAGAGGAAAATACACTTTTGAAGAGTGGAAGAGAAGTGAGGGGTGTGAGGAGAGACGGGTTTTTACTTGCAAACTGTGGGCAATTTGTAAGGGTCAATTACATCGAATATCTGGCCAAATAAGGAGTTTGTAAGTAACTTTGGTTTATTTCATATTATATATATTGGTTTTTTATTGTTAAATTCTGAAGCTGGGAATGAATTATGCGCATTTGAATTGGATGTGTTATTGAATTCAAAGACAGTTGAAAGACTCGAATTTTGTATGGGTTTGAATGTTCGATTTGAATAATCAATGCCGATTTTGTAACACAATACAAAACCGATGAATGTGAATGCGCTAAGGTTTCAATATCATAACAGTCCATAAAAATTTATCAGTTGATGAGTTCACAGCAGATGGAGGAACAGTTTTAAAGGTTCGATTTTGTGTATAAAGTTTCCTACAGCGAATTGCCCGGTTATAATTAGAAAGGAACTAGTGATGTATTCTTGGCACGGAAAACTACAATACGGAAAGTCGGTGAATCTTAAACATAGGGCGTAATCTCTTGTGGGAACGGTTTAATTTAATAATTTTGAATCTGGGTTTTATGTTGAACCATTTTGTAAGACTGATCCTCTTGGATTTCGTTTGCCATCCATACAAATCTCCGTCAAAACAATCGCTGTGTGAGCTTGTAGGGAATCCGATTTTGTAAATCTATGTCGATTTTTATGTTATAAAACCGATGCAGAATCATGAATATAATTTTTGAACGTAAAAAGGATCGAATCTTGACATAAAAGGTTAATTTCAAATGTATTGGGTCGATGATTTTGATGGTGAATCCGGAGAACACAGCGCTGTTCCTTTAGGTTTGGATTGTTATAAATGTAAGCAGTGTATAAAACCTGCGGGAATCGGTAGTGAATCAATTGCAGAAATAGACAGTGTTATGAAATCCAAGGCTGTGTTTCACATATGTTTGAATATTTTATAAGTTGCAGGTAGGAATCGATCGATTGGAGAATTGAGAGCTAAAGGGGCGTAGTCAATGAGTAACAAATTGAAATTGCAGAAATCAAATGTGCAGTTTCCAATTGAAGGAAAGGAGAAGTCGATAGTATGAATCGATTTTGATACAAGAAAGGAGACGGAAATGTGTCATAATTAGCTGTGGAATGAAGTCCACTCCTGATCAAAGGCGCACAGGTATGAAATTTAGATTAAATTGTTTGGATTGTGCGGTTATGAGCTTGGTGGAAAGCGCACATATAGATTGCAACTCTAAGTCCGAACAGTGTTATTAAATGGCCAATGAATTTTGTAAACATGAGAAATTGTAGTGCATGGGTTAGTTTCTCAATTCAAGAATTCATGTATAGAATGAAGGCCATTATGCGATGGCATTGAATTATGGAAGGATGGGATAATTGGGTGTGTAATGTTCAGATTTGGGAAATTGGCTTTAATCTATATGTAAAGGCTTATATTTTGAAGCAAACCTTGGGGAAAAAGTTGTTGACTTTTAAATGGGAAAGAAGAAACTTGAAGGTTGAGAATGGTTTCATAATCTGAAAGTGATAATCATCTTCAAAACAAATTTTTAAGTTTCCACTTGTATTATTGAGAATGGGCAATGATTAGATGATGGCATTTTATGAAAGAATGAAATCAAATATGAATGATTTTCAAACCACATGTTGAGAAGCTTTCGCAATTGGGAAAATGTGAAACTGCCCAGATGGGATCTTAATTGGGCAGTGATTGCAATGCATGTTTAATTGCATGTGGGGAAAGATTCTGGGTTTGCAGGCTAGCCTTTGCATGAAGTAGCTCCTCTGAAATATAGGATTAACCTCCAACAAGGAATCCGTGCTTGTATTTGGACCTCGTGTTGAGGAGAAATACTCTTCCACTGCCCCTTTCTATGTTACGTTGGTAATTTGTGAAATCCTACTCCATAACTATATGCTTTATTCAGGAGCTTCTCATAATATGATGACATTGTCTGTCATGCAGAAGTTGGGGTTGAAAATAAAAAAACCATATAAATATTTTCACTTCTTTGATTTTAAGAGAGTAAAATGCTTTGGGGTGATTAAAGATATGGTGGTCAATTTGCTAGCTCAGATCCCTGTAAAAAGTGTAGTAGTGGATACTGTAGTTTTTGATATCCCTGTAAGGTTTTGTATTCTCTTATCCAGGTTATGGGGTTCGAAAATTGGAGGATCTATCACGCTAGATTTCACACATGCCACCATCCCTTAGTCTGGTGGAGAAGAATTTCGACTACATACAAAATAAATATTTTTAAAAACACTTATAAGGGTTGACTGTTAAAATAATTCCCCTGTGTGTGGTAAAGATAAGGATTTATCATGCTTGTTGTTAGTGGAAAATGATCAAATCATGGATGAAACACAAGTGGAATGTTATATCTAGCTAAATAAAAAATCACTGGGGTGTGATAAAGTATGTAAGTTATAATTTGATGGTGCTTATTCCAGGGAAGGAAATTGAGAAGGTGTGTTGTTGGTGTCTCTGCTTGGTCACCTGATTCCTCTATCCTTCAAGCTAGAGTTTTAACCACTAATAATGTTTTTGAATATTTAGCTTTGTTGTTAGGGTTTCAAGCTGCCAAAAATCTCAACATTGGGTGTTTCGAAGTGTTTGGTGATTTAGAGTTGGTGGTGAAGTAAAGGAGAAATAAATTCCAAAAAAAACATCAAAGACTGAAGGCCTACTAGAATGAGGTATGGGATCTGATTGATAAATATTTCTTAGCCTTTAATAATATGGATGACTCCTTGGTTGTTTCTCTTAGTAACTTTAAGCCTCCTCAAAACACCTACTCAGATACGAAGTTGGGATCAGGTACAAACCTTCACTACCAGAGAATGTCAAGTATTTGCAGGTATTTGAAGATGAGGAACAAGTCCAGTTATTCATGGAGCCTATTGGGGGGTTTTAAAACTCATTAATTGATAAGGAGAACGAGAAAATGATAGATACACAACAATTCAAATTGGGAGAAACTATTTCTAGGCACAAGATTTTACAACTGAAGGGTATTACTATCCACAAGGGTTTGGCCCCATTGGAAAGGTTGCTTAACTGAAATGATGTGGTTTCCAATGAAACTAAAAAAGAAATTGAAGAGCGCGTGGAGGACAGTAACATTGGTACAGAACAAAATTTGAGTGTAATAAATTTGGAAAAAGGAGTCCCTAAAGAATAAAAGAAATGGTAACTAGACCTTTCTAAGCATCATATAGATGTGTTTTACTCATCTTATAATGACTTGAAAAGATTTGACACTACTATCATTCAACATAAAATTCCTTTGAAGAGTTAGGTGAAACCATACAAATAGAAGCTCAGGGAAATGAACCGTCTATTACTTCCATCAATTGAGAGAGATGTGAGAAAGTTCCTCTGGGGAAAAATTATTGTACCCTTGAGGTATTCAAATTCAGGTGACAATTTAGTCATTGTCATGAAGAAGAATGGAGAAATAAGGTTATGTGTTGACTTCAGGATTCTGAACAAGGCCTCCCTAAAAGATAATTACCCTTTGCCTAAAATGGACTACATTCTGCAAAATGTGGTCAGGTTTTCTCGGATGTCTATCATGGATCGTTTCTCTGGATTCAACCAAGTCACTGTACATCCTTGAGATCAAAAGAAAACAACTTTTACTACACCCTGGGGAATGTTTATGTATGCCAAAATTCCCTTTGGCCTCATAAACGTTGGAGCCACTTTTGAGAGAGCTATGGATATAGATTTTGTTCGAAAATAGGAAAAATTTGTAGTAATTTACCTAGATGACATCATTTTTTCTGAAAGATATATGAAGAACACATTAAACACTTCTTTCTCACTTTGGAGAAATGCAGAAGGTATGGTATGTCTCTAAACCCCAAGAAATCTTAGTTTTATCTAAGTGAAGAAAAACTACTTCACCTCATTGTGGAAAATTAAGGAGTAAATATTGATGAAAAAATGGTGGAGGCCATCAATAAAATTCCATTTCCATGGAATAAGAAATAAATCCAGATTTTCTTAGGAAGAATCAAATTTTTAAGAAGGTTTATCCCAAATTATGTTGAAATAGTAAAATAAATCACAGAGATGTTGTGGAAGGAAAATGAAGTAAAGTAGACTGTAGAAGCTTAGGAATCATTCTCCAACACCAAAATGGCTTTTGTAGATTCTCTTGTATTAGTCATCCTAGATTATCCAAAACCCTTTTTTATTTTTTCTTTTTCTTCCCCTCACATGGTGGTTGTTATCTTGTTGAATAAAAATGATGAATGGCACAAGCAACCAACTGCATTTTTTAGCTAGGTGTCACGACATGCTAAGATAAATTATAATATTTTGGCGAAACAATCCTATTCGTTGGTTAAAGCCATGAAATTTTTTAGAATCTATGTCCTATAATCAAATAGAACTATTTATATTCCTACAACTGTTGTGAAGGATATCCTAGTGCCGGGTGATAGTGAATGAAAAAGATGCAAGTGTATTGCTATAATATAGGAGTATGACATTGATATCAAATATACCAAGTTGATCAAGGGGAAATGGGTAGAATAAATTATATCTAAAGAAAATTACCAAGCTTTGGGTATAAAATAACTATCTGGAAAGGATGGAGAAAATGGAAAACTAGAGGAACAACAAAGGATTGAGACCTCAAATTAAAAAATCCAAATGAAATCCATTGTGTCCCAATGGTATAAACATATTTTCCATTTTGTATCTCAGATTTTTATCACCCATATTGTTTCTTTCGAATTAAATTTCGTGATCCGTAATTTTTCTTTTGTAAATTAAAGATAAATTATATTTTTAATGCCTAGTTCTGGAACTAGATGGATCTCCCTTATTTATTCCTGATGAAGGATTTATTTTTTCATCTTGGTCCTAATGATGAACCACATTAGAGGGTTCGAAACATATACAGATGAATATTGATATTGTTTGTTATCTATTTTTCTGTGGTGCCTAGTAAATTTTGACAAAATCTAGTATAAGGCTTTGAGGTTGCAAGCCTATAAATTTTTAATCTCAAATGGCCAATTGTATTGGAAATACATACTAGGTAATTTTATTTTATGTTTGGTTGAAGAATAAATTCATAAAGTGATTAATGACTTCCATAATTGTGTATGTGGAGGACATTAGAGTTTGACAGCTACATCCCATAAAATTCTCAAGGTGGGATTTTGTTGGTCTGAGTTTCTTGTTGAATTGCATACCTATGTTCAAGCCTATGAGAAATATGAAATGTTATAGAAACTTAGAGGTTGGCACCCCTTCCTTTAATCATTGTGTTTATAGAAGAACCTTTCAGGCAATGTGGGCTAGACTTCGTTGGATAAATACACCTGTTGGAATATTGTCATTGATGGAAAAGGAACAAAAAGGAGCAACACCAAAATTATCATTAAGGCAAAGAAACAGAGAAGAAAAAACAACAAGGAAAAGGAGAATATTAGGCAATGATGTAGTGAGAATGCAAAAAGGAGACAAGGAGAAACAATATGCATCAATATGCAGCGAAGAGGAAAAGGAGCAAGGAAAATGAGAAAAATTAGAAGTATAATCTAAAGTAGAGAGAAGAAGCAAAGAGTAATGGAGAAGCTTTATAGTTACTACTTAAGGCAAAGGAGCAGCAAAGAAGCAAGGAGCAGCAAAAGAGGAAAAATACAATGACATGCATCAAAGAAGAAAATTGTGCAACAAAGGGTCAAGTCGTGCAAATACACATTCAGACAGGAAACTTGATTCTAAGCCTACAGGCATAGATAGAGAGAGAGGAAGAGAAAAGGGCCGTGTAAAGGAACATTAGGCCAAAGTTATATTATTGACAGAAAGAAATAAAGTTGAATTTTGGATTCAGAGAAGCAATACAGAAGGTTATTCTGTATTCCAACTTGAGACATCGTGCTAAAGTGTGTGACAACATGATCGTCAAATATCTCAGCGAAGGAATAGGAGAAAGCTTATGAGGAGTTGCGAGTAGAGAAGATGAAGTTACAAGCGGTGATATTCGAAAGCAGAGAAAATATTAAGGCAGCTAATGGTTAGAAGATTTCCAAAGGAAGAGAAGGGACGACGAGGATTAAATCGCAATGATGAGTTGAAGATTAAACAACACAGATCGCAGTGCAAGATTAATTGGCAATGTCTGATCACAAAGAGAATGAATTAAGTTGTGATGCGATTAAGAGGAGCCACGTGTCAGCGGGGCTCAGTGCATATCGCACTCGGTAGTAAAAAATTGGAAGTGTGATAAAGTTTGGGTTGCGAAGATGCGATGCAATATCGTCATCACATTTCGCATCGGAATTGTTATTGTTTGTTGCTAAAAGTTATTTTTTATGGTATGTGAAATGTCATATTCACCAAGGTGTGAAGTTATATGTGTTGCAATTTGGAACTAGTGTATATTGCCTGGGAGCCTATTTATGATATGTTAAATTTTTAAAGTTCTGATAAAGTAAACCATTGCGAGCTTAAGGAAAATGTTTTGTGCTTTCGATTTTGTGTGGGCCGTAACCCACACGTCCGCATGTAGTTTGTAAAGGTGAAATTTTATTAAGATTCTACGTGCATCTATGAACACAAGGTTTAATGTGTTTGCACCATTTCTTAGAAGAAAATCCTGAACACGAAGTTGACTCGGGTAATAAAGGAAAAGCTGGAATGCAAGAAAGAGGTCTCGTGTAAGACCCAACTCTAAGTGCACAACCATATATATATATATCTATATATATATATAACGTTATACATTCCTTAAGGAAAAAGGACCCTATGCTCATGCCGAACAGTGTTATGTGGTTTCGAATAGGAGTTAAGAGGAAAGGCTTAACATAAGAGAAAAGACTTGGGCAAGTGACCTGACTGTAGTGAAAATGGCAGTGCACCTATTAAAACAAAAGTCTGAACGTGAAGGAAGTACTCGGGTGTATAAGTGACCCAACACAGAGAGGAGAGCATATAACATTGTGGGTAAGATATGAAATATGCAGAGGCTATGTAAAACGTAAAGGCATGGGTCAATTTGGGAAAAGACAGTTAGGCTATAGAGTTGAAAACATAACAACCAATAGGGAAGAGAAAGGGACAACAAGCAGAGAAGGAAAAATGAACAGAAAAGCAAGAAACTAAAAGGACTGAATTAAAATATTGTTGTAATTGTAAATGTAAATTCATTAATTATTTTACATTGTTTGTGATGTAGAGAAAGTCTCTGTAGGCATATCAAAAACTCCAATGAGTACTGTAATGATTGCTTCTGATGTAACAACCTGAACTGAAGTCTAAGGAATTGAATGGGTGGAAGGTAGAGAGGCATGTATGTTCACTTCGTATTCCCTATAGAATACAAAAAATCATGTAGTTATCTATATAAGAGATATAATATTAGTGTGCAAAGTAAGTGAGAGGGAGCAATAGAATTGAAGAGAGCTGAAGATTGTTAGAAAGATGCAGAATGGAAAAGAGCGGAAGAATGTAAGAGAGCTACAGAAGGTTGGAGTGTAAAAGTAAGAGAGAGCTAATAGAGATGTTGTGCACATCCAAAACTGACATGAAGCAGATATAAAGGTTGATAAGACAGTAGTGAAGAAGGAGTAAAAGAGAGCTAATATCGAGGTAAATCAACATATCATTTTCATGTTGAGTGAGGGGATTTTAGTATCCTTTCAAGTTGTATCTTGATAAATTTCTAGTTGGAGCTGGGTGAGGTAGGAGATTTTTGTAGGTTGTAGCCTGCACAAAATACATTGGAGTTGGTGCTTCCATTTCAATTTGTAGCTTGATAGATATCCAATTGGAGTTGGTTGAGGTAGGAGCCTCCAGTGGGTTGTAGCCTACAGAAAATACATGGGATTTGGTGCCTCAATTTCAAGTTGTAGCTTGATAGATGTCCATTTGGACCTAGTTGAGCTAGGAGCCTCCTGTGGTTTGTAGCTTGCAGAAAATAGATGGGAGTTGGAGCTTCCTTGCAAGTTGTAGCTTGCGGAATTTGAGGTAGTACCCTTTGTAGGTTGGAGCCTATAGAAAATCAGTGGTGAGAGGGAGTTGGAGCTTTCCTTTGCATCACAACAATAATAAGATTTGGTTTTCTCCCATATGGGTTTCCACTTATATCTATTGTCTATGTGCTTGATGATGATGTGTTGATGTGATGTGTTAATCTACTTAATTACTTGTTGTCCACACATTAATTTTTTTGATTCATTATGTATTAAGCTGCTTATGAATTGAAGGTGTAATTGAGTTGAATGAAAAGAGTTTTAAATGTCCATGGATGCATTAAACTGATTCACCCCCCTATCAGTTTAGCTAAGGGTTCATCAATTGGTATCAGATCAGGTTCCTTTGGTGTAAGCCTAATAGCTTGAAAGAGATCTAGTTGAGTCATGGACTATCAAAGTGTACCCATATTGAGTACAAAAAACTTTCCTGAATGGAGAGATAAGGTTAAAACAAATTTAATGGCTTATGAACCTCAGCCATGGAAGCTTGTATGCGATGGTTACTACATAGACTCTCCCTCTTTGCAATAACAACAGTGGAATGCCATGGAAAAATGTGTGATATATAACGGTCTTCATAACAAGGATCTTGATTCAATAATGGATTTAACTTCTGCAAAAGGAATTTGGAATAGATTGCATCTCATTCGTGAAGGATACACTAGTGGTTGCATTATCAAGAAGGAGACGTTAAACAAGAAGAAGAAGAAAAATTCCTTTCAAAAGAAAAAAGGTCAATCGAATGAGATACTTGCTAGGGTGAATGGATGTGAGTGCCCTGAAGAAATTACAGTTGAATAAAAATCAAAACTTCACACAGCCTTGACTGAAAAATAAAGATTGAAGAATGAAAACAAATACTCGAAGACACTGGTGCAAATATGTGATGAGAGAGAATATGAAGATAAGGAAGACATTGTTGGCCTGAAGGCACAACTTGAAGAAGAAAGGAAAGTAGAAGACATTATGATGCATAAAATAAAAGGGAAAATTCAGGAATGTAGAAGATTGGAAGAACAGGTGGGAAGCCCGAGGAAGAAATTAGAGAAGGACGAAATTGAATTAACTATGAATATTGCACAAATGAAAAGCTTTGGAAAGTTGGACCAAATTCTAAATGCTCAAATATCTCCTCTCATAAAGTTCGGGATTGGCTATGAAGGATAAACCAGTAAATCCAAGGTAGAAGATAACAAGAATATCATTTTTGTAAAAGCTGTAAATAATAATGAAGAAGCAAAAAGGGAACCCAAAGAATTATAAACCAACAAGACCATGATGTCTAATGAAGCAGACAAAAACAAACAGCAACCTCAAGTGACAAAGAAAGAAATTAAGAAACATTCAATTTCAGAAGGCTCTTACGTGCCTAAGGATGAACTAAACAAATTCTGAACATGTAAAAGGAGGTTCATTCCTCCTGTGAGAAGTACCTCATGCTTCGTCTACCACAAACCAAGACATATTGAAGCATACTGTAAGGAAAAGAAAATCAAGTCCATCCAACAACACATGCAGCAAATAAAAGGACTACTTGAAGAAATCATATGGAAAGGACAAGCTTTCACGAGGTACACAAATCATTTCCAAGGCTATTGTTATTCGTGCAATGAATTTGGACATAAATCTATTGAATGTAAATTATTTTAGAAAAAGGAGCACAAAATGTCATACATCAGCTCAAAAATACCTTGGTAAATAAGATGTTATGTATGCCACAAGCTTGGTCACAAAGAAAAAGACTATAAGCTTCCATATACATTAAAGAACTCTAGATAGATGATGGAATCCAATCAAATCAGACAAAAATGTGAATAAAAAATAAGTGCAGACATTATAAAGAACCCCAGTAAAGTATGGAAGGAAAAGAGAAAGGGGAAGACTTTTACTTTAATAACATAATGAATCCATCATAGTCTTAGGGGGAGATTCTCTAGGAAGCAACACAAATATATAGTTAGTGATAGATAAAAAGCAACATCCCAGAATAATGAATCCATCATAGTCTCAGGGGTAGATTCTCTAGGAAGCAACAAAAATACATAGTCAGTGATAGATAAGAAGCAACATCCCAGGGCGACAGTGGTTCATAAAAGGTCCCCATAAAAGTAGTCTAATAAGAGCTCCCTGGAATAAGAACAACTAAAATATCAGGAAGGGAAAGGACAATTCTTGTAATAGAGAAATATAGAGGAAGAAGGACACCTAAAGCATTCAATAGCCAATAGGTTGATGGAAGGAGAGAAGGCAACAAGCATCCATGATGGTATAGGGAACATCAACGAAGAACATGTAAACTAAGAAGACAACAACACACTAAGTGACGACTGGTTAAAACCACAAAAATTATATTTTGAGCTATAGAACTAGAAATATTGATAGAGGATGATCAAACTATGCATCACACTGCTAATATTAACAATGAAATACTCATCGATTAGGATTTTTAGTAGTCCTACCTATCAGTAGAATTACAAGTGTTATTAGTGGAGCAGTGGTATGGTACAGGTCCTCAGGATCGGAGTATTATGACAGAAGTACATCAAGGTAGTATTCCCAACGTTATCAACATTATAGCATATGTGCATTAAGGTCTGGTTGCTCTGATTATGGCAAAGTATTTTCTGATTGTAAATATTGGATAATGTCGAGCTGTATTATTAAAGCATGGAAAGGTCAATAAAGTACCAAAGGATCATTATCTTGTTTGCATTAATGTATTATATTGAGCATTGAAGCAATACTTATTCTCGGATATAATTGCACTCCTCTTCAAGTCAGTGTTGACATACTTTCAAGCATTCATTCTTTAGGTCATCCATAAAGCTGTGGGTAGTCTGTCTTTTGAGATTCCAATTAAATAAACTGAAGATGTCTTCTTGAAGCTCATTATGTTAGAATAGTTGCAGTGTATATGGAGCAGCAGTCATTATGGAGCTGTCCTATAAAGGCACATGCAGTGACATTCATTTAATAATATAATGATAGAATGATCAAGGTTATTGATGCCAGAATTAGAGTTTGTATATTGTTGATTGTTGTTGAGAGCAGAGGAGAAAAAAATATAAATAATAGAAATTATGAAGATTGTCTCAATTGTGGCTTTCTGTGGGTTATAAAACAAGAGGTATGTAGTTGAATTGAGAAGGTTTTATAATGATATTATGAGCAGTTGGTCTATGAACCAAGTTATATGAAAAGATATCCTTGAATCTGTAATGAATTCATAGTATAAACTATTGTGACACACCTTCTCCTTATCATAGTTACCTTGATTGGATACTCTTGTTTTTAATTAGAGCTTTGAACCTCTCCCTTAGTTTGGTAACTATGCCATTCTCAGCCACATAAGTAAGAATAAGGAATGAAGGTTTCATCACTTGATCTTCTTGCAGTAGTAAGACTGTAAAATACAATGCATTAAAACATATATCACATTAAGGGTTTGAGATGAATATGTTACTCTTCAGTATTAAATTTATTAGGTATTTTAGATTGAAATATTGTCTAGTTTTATAACAAGTTGTAAGGATTCTTGATATTTATTGTTAACATCATCATCAAGGGCCTTTCAGATGTTAGTGTAATATCCCTATCAGCAGTCTAGCACATACCACCACCAATAGGCAGTAAAGGTGAACCACAACTGCAAAAGATAGATTGGAATCATTAGAGTTGAATGAAGGTATATTTCAGATGTGTAGTGCAGTCAAAGACATATTTCAGCAAAAATATTCCTTAACAGATATTCATTGAAAATGAAAACCAAGATTGGTATGAATATTCTTTTTGGTAGTTGCAAACTTGCAATCGATCTTGTCTTGTCCTATGTGATATTGCAATATTAATAGAGACTGAAGTATATTTGAAGCAGACTGTCTATATCACATGCAACATCCTCATTGTGGTTGTATTATTCCAAGTGAAAGGAGTCTTGTTACTAGATGATATCCGTTTGTTCTGTAAATACCTAAAATTTCAGTGGTTTGCAAGGTATTCTACCAAAAAGGAATATCAAGTGGCATACAATCAATAACAAAAGGACAGAATGAAGAAGGCATATACACATCTTAGAGAGAAGTAATGAAAATATGGAAAATAAAATGCAAAATTGTGTAACCCTTTGCCATTGATGTGAAAGGGGGAGGAAAAGAAAGTAGTAGAGGAAAGGCACCTTTGAAAAGCAAGCAGAGGAAGAAAGACACTTCTCAGAATGAAAGGGGGAGGAAGTCTTGGAGGAATTATTGGAGTATTGGTGGATGTGTTGCCATCAATGCCAAAGGGGGGGATTGTTGGAAATATTGTAATTGATGGCAAAGGAACACAAAGGAGCATCACCAGAATTATCATTAACACAAAGGAGGAGAGAAGTAACAACAATAATGAAAAGGAGCAGATTAGGAAATGATGCAGTGATAATGCAAAAAGGAGGCATGGAGCATCAATGTGAAACAATGTGCATTGAAGAGGCAAAGGAACAAGGAAAAGGAGCAACGTTAGAAGTATAATCTAAAGTAGAGAGAAGAAACAAAGAGGCACAGAGAAGCTTTACAGTTATTACATAAGGCAAAGGAGTAGCAAAGAAGCAAGGAGCAGAAAAAGTGGAAAAAGATAGTGGTATGCATCAAAGAAGAAAATTATGCTGCAAAGGGTCAAGTCACATGAATACATGTTCAGATAGGAAACTTGATTAGAAGCATACGGGCATAGATAGAGAGAGGGGAAGAGAAAAGGGCCATGTAAAGGCACATCAAGCCAAAGTTAGATTATCGACAGAAAGAAATAAAGCTGAATTATGGATTTATAGAAGTAATATAGAAGGGTATTTTGTATTCAAGCTTGAGACAACGTGTTAAAGTGTGTGATAGTGTGTTCATCAAATATCCGAGTGAAAGAATAGGAGAAATCTCAGGAGGATTTGCGAGTAGACAAGATGAAGTTACAAGTGGTCATAGTCGAAAGCAGAGAAAAGATTAAGGCAACAAAATGTTAGAATATTTCCAAAGGAAGAGAAGGGACAAGGAGGATTATATTGCAAAGATCAGTTGAATATTAAATGGCACAGATTGCAGTGCAATATTAATTGGGAATGTAGGATCGCAAAGAAAATGAATTAATTTGTGATGAAATGAAGAGGATCCACGTGTCGGTGGGGCCCAATGCATATCACACTCGGTAGTAAAAGCTTCGAAGTGCAATAAAGTTTGGGTTGGGAAGATGTGATGCAATATTATCATCGCATTTCACATCCTCATTTTTATTTTTTGTTGTTAAAAGTTATTTGTTCTGGTATGAGAAATGTTATATTCAACAAGGTGCGAAGTGATACGTGTTGTGATTTGGAACTGGTGTATATTGCTTGAGAGACAATTTACGATATGTTAAAGTTTTAAAGTTCTGATAAAGAAAACCATTGCGAGCTTAAGGAAAATGATGTGTGCTTCCGAGTTTGTTTGGGCCATAACCCAAAGGTCTGCATGTAATTTGTAAATATGCAGCGTTATTAAGCTTCCGTGTGCATATATGAACACAAGGTTTAATGTGTTTGCGCCATTTCTTAGAAGAAAATCCTGAACACGAAGCTGACTCGAGTAATAAAGGAAAAGATGGAATGCAAGAAGGAGGAGTCGTGTAAGACCCAACTCTATGTGTTCAACGATATATATATATATATATATATATATACATAAGGTTATACCTTCCTTAAGGAAAAAGGACCCGGTGCTTGTGTAGAGTAGTGTTATGCGGCTGCGGCTGCAAGTTAAGAGGAAAGGTTGAATGCAAGAGAAAAGACTCGGGCAAGTGACCCGAATGTAGTGAAAATGGTAATACACCTATTAAAACAAAAGTCTAAATGTAAAGGAAGTAAACAGGTGTATAAGTGACCCAACACAGAGAGAAGATCATATAATGTTGTAGGTAATATATGAAATTGGCAGAGGTTGTGTAAAATGTAAAGGCATGGGTCAAGTTAAAAAGAGATGTTTAGGCTTCATAATTAAAAATATAACAACGAGCAGAGAAGAAAAAGGGACAACAGGCGGAGAAGACAAAATGAACATAAAAGAATGAAACTGAAACGGCTGAATTAAAATATTGTTGTAACTCCAATGAGTGTTGTAATGATTATTTCTGATGTAAGAACCTGAACTAAAGTGTAAGGAATTGAATGGGTGGAAGGCAGAGAGACAAGCATGTTCACTTCGTATTCCCTATAGAATGAAAAAAATCATGTAGCTATCTGTATATGAGATGTAATATCAGTGTGGAAAGTAAGTGAGAGGGAGAAGAAGAATTGAAGAGAGCTGAAGATTATTAGAAAGCTACAGAATGGAAGAGATTGGAAGAATGTAAGAGAGTTGTAGAAGGTTGGAGTGTAAAATAATCAATGAGAGCTGATAGAGATGTTGTGCACATCTAGTATTGATATGAAGTAGATATGAACGTTGAAAAGAAAACAATAAAGGAGTAAAAAAAATCTTATATCTAGGTAAATAAGCATATGATTTTCATGTTGAGTGAGGGGATTGTAGTCTCCTTTCAAGTTGTAGCTTGATACATTTCGAGTTGGAGTTGGGTGAGGTAGGAGCCTCCTCTAGGTTGTAGCCTATAGAAATTACATGGGAGTTGGTGCTTCCATTTCAAGTTATAGCTTGATAGATGTCTAGGTGGAGTTGGTTGAGGTAGGAGCCTATTATGGGTTGTAGCCTATAGAAAATACATGGGAATTGGTGCTTCTATTTCAAGTTGTAGCCTGATATATGTCAAGTTGGAGCTGGTTGAGGTAGGAGCCTCCTGTGGTTTGTAGCCTGCAGAAAATAGATGGGATTTGGAGCTTCCTTGCAAGTTTTAGCTTGTGTAATTTGAGGTATTAGCCTCCTCTAGGTTGGAGCCTAAAACAATCAGTGGCGAGAGGGAGTTGGAGCTTGCCTTTGAATCACAACAATAATAAGATGTGGTTTTCTCCCTTATGGGTTTCCACTTATACCTGATGTCTATGTGCTTGATGATTATGTGTTGATGTGATGTTTTAATTTTCTTAATTACTTGTTGTCCACACATTAAGTTTGTTGATTTATTATGTATTAAGCTGCTTATGAATTGAAGGTGTAATTGAGTTGAATGAAAAGAGTTTTAAATGTCCATGAATTCACTAAACTGATTCATCCCCCCTCTCAATTTAGCTAAGGCTTCATCAACACCCACCTTCTAGTGGTAAACATAAGTGGATATGCACAACCATTGATTATTTCACTGAATGGGTGGAAGATACCCCATCCATAAATGTCACTGATGTTGTAGTCATCATGTTTATAGAGGAAAAAATCCTTTTTAGTTTTCATTTCCAAAATAAAATTCTCACTAAAATTCCCAAGTGGTCAAGTCAGCGAAATTTATTGATTTGTTTCAAAGGTAGACCATTGTAGTAGGAGATTCAACTACCTATTACCCACAAGGAAGTAGATTGGCTAAATCCTACAATAAAAGCTTACTAAGGATTCTAAAGAAGACAATATCGAAGGAATTGGGATTCACAACTGAAGTTTTCCCTATGGGCTAATAGGGTTACCACCAAGAAGTCCATTAGCAAGTCTCATTTCGAATTTGTGTATGGAAAAGATGAAATTTTCCCTATACAATTAGCAATGCCAATATCTAAAATCCTACAAGGTGTTGAGGAGGAGTCAAATTCTCTCACCAGAAGGATAAATCAGTTGGTAGAAATTCAAGAAAATAGGGAATGCGTAAACCATAATTTGATTAATTATTAGGAAATGATGAAATCTCTTTTTGAGTTAAAAGCAAAGGATAGATACCTACAGTGAGGATATTTAATACTTAGGTATGATGTCAGGAGAGAAGATAAAGGAAAATAGGGGAAGTTTGATCCTTTGTGGCTTGGACCTTTCAAGATTGCTAAATTAAAAGGGAACAATACTTTCTTGATGGAAAATTTAGATGGTGAAGTGCTTGGACTACATCTCAATGGGTAGTTTCTCAAGATTTATTTCTAGCATTAAAGAGGACCATTCTCACCCAATGTAAATACATGTGAGGAATTGTAAATACCAACACTATTTTGTATTATTATTACTATTTTCTTTTTTATGAAGGTTTAAATAAAATGATTCCATGTCTAAGTAAGACACTAATATGTAGGTTCTCAATGCATTACATGAAAAAAATTGTCTCCAGTTGGAGCCAATGTTGTTTCCCTTCATTATTTTTGTAGGGGGGATAAGAGGTTGCATTCAAGTATTTTGGATTAAAAATTAATAAAAATGATGATGAGGGAAAATTTGGGCCCTAGCATCATAATAGGAGCTATAATACGATAGCCGTCATCCATGGAATACTCCACCAAGTGAGAGCAACAGGGTAAAAAGGAAAATTAACACAAACACGCCTTTTTGGTTAAAGGTTGAGTAGATCTCAAGGTGGATTCTTGTCCATCTCCTCTTGACTAGCCCCCAAAAGGGGGGGGGGGGGATCTAAAAATGAAAGTATTTGTTTTGTTGTTCAAAGTATTCATTCCCATTAATTTAAGTGTGAAAAGTGTTTGAATAGTCTTGCAAATGAAACAAAGTGTTTTTTGATAACCGTTTTGGAATTTAGGTGTGAGGAAGTGTTGTTTTAATTTACTGTTTAACAACTTTAATCTAAATAACAAAATAGAATAACTTCACCATAAACACACAGTAACATGATGAGGCAGGTCACCCCTCCCAGGCTACATCTGTTGGGTCCAAGGCTACCAATGGGCATGTCCTTGATATATTATGATGCTCAAATTGGTAATAAAGTGAGAAAAAGGCCTAAACAGACCAAGCCAGCTGTGAAAATGAATTTAGAACATAGAAGGAATCTAAGAATGACTGATCTCACCTAAAACAGTGAAGTGTAGTCCAATGCAGCTCCATTTCCTTCAAGGCGCTCATGGCTCCCCAAGCTTCTCTGAAGTAAAAATGGCTGAAAGACACCTCTAATGGCTCTGAAACCTATTCTAATGGTTCCATAATGTTGATAATATATGAAATCAAAAAAAAAATGATCCAAAAGGTTCAGTAATGTGAAAGTTATGACCAAAAGAAGATTTGTCCAATATGGCCTAAAAAACTCCACTAACTTTGGAGTAACTGCAAATAGCTGCACCAAAATAGCATTCATCGCCAGAATTGGGGGCTCTGATCGAGTTTATATGGTCAGTTAACGTGGCATTAAATTTTTATGGGTTGGTGGTCACATGGACCATCCAAACCCGCTAGACTAACCGTTGGCCCAACGGTTTCATAATTGTGGCATTAACGTTTAACAAAACTTCTGCCGCCGCATAACATGTGAACATATCTACTAACCGCAACTATCCAGCCTATGGGCCATCGTTTCGGGCCCATGTTCCCATGTATATTGGCTTGGCCCTTAGGGGCTAGCCCCCTTTCTACACCAACCAAACCTTTGTTAACGTTTAAATACACAGAAAGAACCATGGAGGTTAAGAACCAAAGTGAAGGTGGGCTAGTCGAGCCTGTAGGCTAGCAGGCGCCTGACCCAGGGTCAAAACCTGTCCACTCCAAATAATTTTTACCACTTCAAATTCTTCAGTCCTGGGGCTAGGTGGCGGCCTCCAGGCCTACCACATGGTTGATGCTAATTGGTCACAAAAACACAAAGTCAACCCAATATCCAATCCTCGAATTCCAAGTGTCAAGCTGTGATAGGTTGCTGAAGGAATATTTCGTGGAATATTTTGTGCAATATTCCCGAAATATTTTGTGGAATATTTTTTTTTAATATTTTTAAAATCAAAGTCAACCCTGGTCAAACTAGACTTTTGAAGGAAATTGTGAATTTCAAACTTGAATAAGTTTCACATATAGTGTCAGATTTGAGTGTTGTTCACGGCGCTAGGATCATATCGATGAGGCCTATCCAGTTGTTCTGGTTTCAACCAATTCTAAGCAGTTACAATTTTGAGCATTTTCTTCACTTAGGACATGATCACCTGATCACAGCTCCCCATTGGGAAGCTTTTGGACCCCAAAAGCCTTCAATTACATGTTAAGAAGATGAGGGTACAGGTCCCTCACCTTTTCCACCTCAATCCACTTTGCCTTACTCGGTTTGCTGCCTTTAAGACCAACTCGAATATAATCAACATTTCCCCTCCTTGAAGTGCGTGTTCTTCTGTTAAGGATAGCATCCTCTTTCAACTCATCCAATTTTGTTTTAGAGAAATCCTCTATGGATGGAAACTAAATGTCACTTTCATAATAAGCAATTAAAGGAGGTTCATACAAACGTAAATTTTCCACATTCACAATGGAATACATTTGCATGTATGAAGGAAAATCTAATTGAAAATCATTATTTCCAACTTGTTTAAGGATCTTGAATGGACCATAATTAACAGGCTTTAGATTTTTACCGTCTCCTTGCATTGTTTGCGTACTAATATGCAGCCATACCTCATCCCCTTCTTGAAACTTATGATCAATTATGTGCTTATCATGCCTCTCCTTGTACATGCCTTGACTATTTTCAAGTTGTTCTTGAACCTTCTGATGTATGAGATGAATTCTTTCAATGAACATGCGATCTTTGTCAATGTCACTATGACCATCAATGGCCACATCCTTCTCAAGAATGAAATCTAAAGGTGACTTAGGCAAATACCCAAAACAAGCTTCAAAAGGTGAAGTATTTGTAGAAGAGTGCTTGGCCCGGTTGTAAGCATGCTGAATGTAATGCAAATGCTCATCCCAAATCTTGGGATGCTTGCTGCAATAACCTCTCAAAATATGTACAATGGTTTTGTTCACTACCTCTTTTTGGCCATCTGTTTGTGGATGGAAAACAATACTCTTCTTCAACTTGGTGTCCATCATCTTCCATAAATTGGACCAAAAATTCCCCACAAATCTGGAATCCCTGTCACTAACAATAGAAGTAGGCAAGCCATAACGAACCCATACATGTTGAAAATATAAATCAACAGTTTGTTCAGCAGCTATAGATTTCTTACATGGCATAAGAATACACATCTTGCTGAAACGATCAACTACTACATAAAGATAATCATGCTGCATTCTAGATAATGGTAGCCCTCCAACAAAATCAATAGAAACACCTTCCCATGGTCTAGAAGGTACTGGAAATGGCATATATAAACCAATCTTACTATTGCTAGGCTTGCTTGTAGCACATAACGAACAACCTCTAATGAAACGTGAAAGACTATCTACCATGTGAGGCCAATAACAATACCTCTGTAAATGTTCCACCGTTTTGCTTACCCTGAAATGTCCAACTATGAGAGAAGAATGAGCTTCTCTCATGATGCTTAGTCTCTCCTCCTGTGGTATACATAACTTGCCCATATGAAATCACAAATTATTATGCAAATGATAATCATTCTCCTCAACAGGATTCTCTTCGCTCAAGTTAGCATACACATCCTTAAAATCATCTGATACATACCGTTCTATGTAGCTCTCATGTACAACAGAATCATTCTTAAGTAAATTACTAGCACTAATAATAGGCCTTGAGAGCATATCGGAAACCTTATTGTAAATACCTTTCTTGTACCTTATTAGCAAGTGAAATTGTTGTAGGAAGCCCATCCATCTAAAATGTCTTGATTGTTGCAATTTACTTTGCGATTGCAAGTACTGTAAAGGTTGATGGTCTGTATGAAAATTTGTTTCTTTGCCCATCAAATAGTGTTTCTATTTTTTAACACATTGTACCAACGCATACAATTCTTTATCATATGTAGGATAATTCACAACAGCACCATTAAATTTCTTAGAATGAAATGCAACAGGCTTACCATGCTGCAAGAGAACTGCACCCATGGCTTAATCACTAGCATCTGTCTGAATCTCGAATGGTTGTCTCAAGTCTGGTAATGCAAGGACTAGAGCTGAACTTATCTTCTATTTCAAAGACTTGAAATATTTCTATTGTTTTCCTCCCCATTGGAAAGAATTCTTCACACTAGTCATTGCATGCATAGGAGCTGATATGGTAGAGAAGTTAGAAATAAACTTCCTCCAATACTGAGTTGCACCCAGAAAACGTCTTAACTCTGTAATGGATTTTGGAGTAGGCCAATTCACAATGGCTTCTACTTTGGAAGGATCAATTCTCAAAGTGCCTCCTCCTACTTTGGAAGGATCAATTCTCAAAGTGCTTCACAATATACCTTTTGTTTTTTGTTTAGAGTTTATTTTTCATGTAAAAAATGCATTTTCCCAAGACTAGTAAAAAAGTTTTGAATTAAGGTGCAAAAATTGAGAGTGATGTTTCAAGCAACTTTTGGAGGCCTTCCTAAATTCCCAATTGAGATCATGACATCTCATTGGAAATCTCTCACTATATATTTATCATTTGACTCATGAAGAAAGTCATTTTGACACTCTAGCAGTGAGAAAATGTGATTTTCCCAAGGTTACTATAGAAGTGTAGCAACTCTCCTGTGACACCTGTGTTTTTTGACAATTCTCTAAAACCATGAAACCTGTGTAAATATGAAGGAGGTTTTTCTTTCTTCACCTATGAGGGACAAACACTTCTCTCACTTTTGTTAAATTCATCTCTGTTTGGTCAGAAACACAGTTTGAAGAAAAACGAACCCTATGAGTGGCAAATGACTTGACTCTTGGAATGAATTCTCAAAAAAGCATGGAGACATGATGTTTATGAGCTGAAATGACCTCATAATTAGTGATATGACCTAAATTACACCTCATCTACTCAAAATTTCTCGTTTCCATAGCAAACTCTAGCTTAATGGAACAAGAAATTATGGTTTGGTGCTTGTGAACAATGATGACTTTGACACCCTTGGGAAAAATGGTTAAGAAATGAAGCGAGTTCAATGAAAATGACGCAGATGAGGTAAAAGTAGAGTAAAATAAGGCGGGATGGGTGGGATTCAAATATCATTGTTAACAGGAAGTACCTCTCATTTAGCTAATGAGGTGGGAATTGTGGAAAGAGACCGATAGCATGAGCGATGGACACATTGAGAATTTTTGTACTCTCTTTGTCTAGGATGGGATGTGTCCAACACCTTGATCTAGGATCAATTCTGATGAGTCACTTACCTATAAACTCACTTCGGGTCAGTGAACTAACTTCAGGTTTGTATGTGACTCTCTTGAGTCCGATTGAGGTTTTAACCTCTAAGCTAACTTCGGGTCAGCAGAGTGTGATGTCTTTGTGACTCACTCTCGTTTGTTTGCCCCAATAGCCAACAAAGCATGTTACAGTAGGGTGAGACAGGATTGCAGGATGACAATGATGATAGTACATAATGGTATTGGATGAAAGGATGGCACAACATTTGGACAAATGTAGTTCTCCATAGTTATGAGGGAGTGTTAATTTTGGGAAACTAGGTCCAAAATCCATGTTGAATTGCTCATATGATGATGATTATATTTTTGTTGGAATATTTCAGAGAGGTGCAATATTTATCTAAACATCATCTTATTTAGATGAGCAAAACTTATATTTTGATTTCATTCTCCACACATGTCCAAATTGTTAAGGTCAGCCGGATTTGTAATGTAGGCTCACAATCCCAACATATGTGTGACACACCCTAATTGATGGATATAAATATGAGAGAGATGATGCTACTTTCATCATCATCTCATCACAAATTCTTCTTGTCATCTGGTTGGTTCATACAGCCTAGGAGAGGATTCTCTTCCTCACACGTATGACTCTGGAGCTAGAGAAATTGAAAATTGTTTTAGGGCTTTTGCTGAAGCGTTGACCAATGTTGACCGTGGGTCAAATATTGGAGTTTGACCTTCATTCTTGGATAGAAATTCCAATTTATTGAGACCCCATTGGAGGGAACAAAGATCAAGGATGGAATTTGAATTTTACTGTAGACCATTGAAAAGAGATTTGACCACCATTGAATTCTACATTGATTGATTTCTTTTGACTTGAGTTGAATTTTTTGGAGCTATCTTTGAGGGGTGTGTGTGACACTTGGAGGAAGGATGATCTAGTATGTTGGAGAAGTTTTAACAAAATTCACCAAAAATTAAACAAATAAAAAAGTTTTAAATTAAAATACTAGAAAATTATATAAAAAATTATTTTTAAATTATAATTTTAATAAAATTAGTCCTTTTATTGATTTAATTAAATTTCACAGTCAAACTAGTTGCTATCCTAACGACCAATTTAGGCATTTCCACATCTATTTAAACTCAACGTCTGGATCTGATCTCTCACCTAGTCCTGATGATGAACCACACATATTGGTTCAAAACACGTCGACAATGTTCTATTGCATGTGATTATTACCAAAGAATTCTAAATATAAAAAGGTTTTAATAACTTCAAACTAGGGGTGCCACGAGTGAATAGGAAACTTCGAGACATATACCATGACAATATTTGAACGTTTTTTCACCACCTATTATTCATATTTGCAAGTTCTCACATGTGAATTCATAGAAAAAAGGGGCTTCTTTCAACCACAACCCTATCCTGGAAATGGCTGCATTATTCGGTTTTCATCGGCCCTTGTTTCCACATCAATGCTCTTCTCAGATCAAGTCATTACTCTTTTGTGCTAATTTTTATTTTTTTCTAATTGAGTCTAAATTTCTATTAATAAAACATATGGTACATCGAGAGTCTGGCCTCTAGGATTTTCAAACTAGCCAATTCTAGAGGCATTGTCAATCAAAAGAAAAAAATGGTGACTGCCCCTACCGGGGAAACCAATCATTTTAGTTTTACTGCAGCTGCCCAGAACTGGGAAACCAGTTGTATATTTAAAGTAGCAGATAATTGAAAAAATAATCAAGTGATTAATGAAAAACCAGAACATAGAAATTCGAACAAAAGAAACCTGAAGAGGCTAGATGTCATTGTGTCGGTAAAAATTGTTATTATTTAATAGAGTTACACGTAAACATTGGTTCACAAATATTACAAAATACCAAACAAAATATTCAGCATGGCGATCTGCCATAACCTAACATCATCAACCCATAATTTATTACCTAAATTGATTTGTTTATGACTATAGAATTATAGATCGAAATCGCAACTGAAACAAGTAGCAGAATAGAAACACCAGTGGAAGGGAATGGAAGCGAAAGATTAACCGGTGGTAAAGGATTTTTAATTAGAGTTGTTTTAAGTGTGATTTTTTGAAAAGTTTTCAAGTTTATTTTCTGATCTAATTGATCTAGAATCCTACAGGGATTCATTGAAATCACAAGTTTGATAGGTAAATTATGCACAATTGAAGTGTCTAAGGGGTTTTTGAGGGTGCCGAATTCATATATATAGTAAAAAACCAATCTATACAGCACAAATCAATATTTTACCACAAATTGTTCAGCGTGATTCCCCCACAATTCCACCGGAAGCTCTAAAATGTAGCACTTAAAGACAAATTATTCTTAATTTCATATTTTTGGATTTGACACTGAAAACCTTGATATTTTATTTCCAAAATCTTTAATTTAATCCGTGAGATTATTACTTGGACAAATAATATTTGGAGTATATGAAATTCATAGCCCTCCAAACAACATATAAAGAATTGAAATTCATAAACTCCAATTCAAATATAGACCATGTCTATGGTGTAATTATTTTTTGTTGATTATAGTTAAATATGGTTAATGAGGATTGATTAGCATTGACTATGGTTGACATTTGTTGATCATGGTTGATTTTTTTAATTATTGTTAATTATGATTGTCTATGGATGACAAGGGTTGATTAGTTTGGATGATGATTGAAAAGAGTTGGGAAGGGTTCACCATCATAGTCTGTAGGTGAGAAGGATTCACCACTATTAATGATAGTAAGAAATGATTCACCATGGTGACTATTGTACTCTAAGATAAGTCTAGGTCAATTAATTATGCCAAAGCATCTATATTTTTTTTTGTTGTTTTAAGTTGGGGTTTTTGGATGACCAATGTAAAAATAAATTGCATACATATGTGCTTAAAATTTAGATAATATTAATTATTAAGAAAAGGGTTGTTTCTTTACTTCAAACAGTGATTTAAGATTGCATGTATGAAAGAAGAAAATGTAAGAAAGTATAATGGGTTAAATATTCAGACTGGATGTTTAATTTATCATAAGTGTGAAATATTGTCAAAAAATGTTCAAAAAATTAACAAAACATACTTAACTTTATTAATATGCTGAAAATTAATTGATATAGAGGGACTTATAAAAAAATATAGTTAAACAAGTCATTCTCTAATATAGATTATAAATTCAGAGGATTTAAGGTAGACCGAAACACAAATTTTTGTTACCTAATTATCTTCGTAAAAATTAAACATATGCAAAACAAAAAATGTAATGAAAACATGAAAACTCACAAGAGAAAAGAAATGATTGAAACAAATCTAAAATCCTTTTATTATCATGAATGATCAAAGATAATAAAATTCTTCATACAAATTCTCATCCAAGGGTACAACCGTTAATAACTCGAATGGAGAGTTAATTATACTACTTTATATCACTTAGAAGTATCTAAAACTATTACAAAAATAATATCCAATTATAGGAAAACAAAATTGACGAGTGATCTGTCATTGTTTTTCAGGAAACAATTGAGGATGTGACCCAGTTTTTGTGTTGCCATGTTGTTGGACTGAGAAGTTACTCGATGGTTTCACATATTTGATCCCATCTTTCTTCACTAGGAATTTCTAGATTTACCACCTTCTTGAAAACTTCATCTACCTCTATATATCTCTTAAATGTAGGCGTGTTGAGGAACATATGTTTGATTTCATGTTTTGTAATTAAATAAAAAAGTAAAGCTTCAAGAAAATATTTTCCTGTTTCATTGCCTTTAATCCCTCCAAACTTTTCCTTGTCAATTGCAATAATATACAGATTCTTGCAATACTCCTCCAAATTGATCAGTTTCTCATTTGGAGCTACCAATATACGCAGTCCTCTCTGGTTCAACACACTAAAATTAGTATGAACGTTTGGAAAAAAATGTCCAAGATTTGACACTTTGTTTCTAATTGTTTAAGCAAAATATTATTTTGAAAAACATTTCTGATTTCCACGATGGTGGTTGTTTTGTCTGAAATGTTAATCTGCTCCAACTCTTATTTTCTCTTTGAATCGAGCACTTTAATCATGGTTGATGCTTCTACTTGAGTACTTCCTTTCCCTTCTCTATTACTACCCTGCATCTGTTAATTAACTCTTCTTGCTAAAAAATAATCTATATGGATGGCCATACATCTTTCATTGCTTGACTGCTTTCTGTCCATATATTTTCCTTGGCTTCAGCCAAGGTGTCTTCCATAAGAAATTAACATTCTAATTTATAAAATTTAAGTCCCAACCCGTGATACTTCTGCATTTCTTCTATGTATAAAGTGTCATTTTTAATCTTCTGAATTTCTAAATTCTTAAATATATCTAGCAACTTGTCATTTTCTTTTTTTTTTATGGCCAACTCCTGCACTATTCTGACCGAATCACCTACTGTTGATGTAGATTAAATGGTTTTTGATGAAGAATTGGGTTTTTTCCCTACATCTGCTATGGAAACTATTGTAACTTGAATCATGGAAAGATGAGGAGACTCTTTTTATTTGAGAAGCCCTTCAATCTCCTCCTCCATCTTCTTTATCTGAATATTTTTCTCAATGATAACATTGAGTATATATTCTCTGTTTTTTTCACTCTCTTCAATCTCCTTTGTCTGTGGATCTTCTGTAGAAGGTAACTTAAGTTGTTTTCATAGAGCTACAATATCTAAATTTGTGTTCTTCAGGATTTCTTCTACAACTTTACAGTCCCTTGGATCATATCCAATTCTAACCACAAGGTCTTCTAAAGACTTTATCTTATTGTCTTTAGCCAAACAAGAGAGTTTCTCAATTTTAATTTGAGACTATACATTGGATAATGTTTTTCTTAGCTCTGAAAAAGACATGGTTATATTAGTCATGGTTGAGAAAATCATCTCACCAGACTGTCTATGCATATCCATTTGATCTATTGGATGAATCTGATTAGCATTAAATGAAAAGATTGTCTTCTTGTAGTTTGATGGAGACTTGGGAAAAGGAACCTGAGATTGCAGACAATCCATTTGCATCCCACCCTTTTCACTGCCAGAAGTAGAGAGAATTCTATGTTGTGAGGTTGATGTTTGGTTCCAGAATTGACTATAAATATTTGATTTGAGTGTTTCATTTTTTCGCTTTATCTCCAAGAATTTTGAGAATATATTCCGATCACATTGGGGGAATTTTAAGGTCTAAAATGGGCCTCCTAAGAAAAATGTACAACAAAAATAGACCTGATAAGAAACAATAGGATTCAAGATTATTATGTAAACCATGGGGGATGATTCACCATTTTTGGAGTAAAAAAGTAAAATATTAAAAAATAATAAAATAATAAAAATATTTTTTCAACTCATATTTTCAACTTATCTCTCTAATGTTTTACTCAAATTTCTAGTGGGAGTACTCGTTGGATGTAAAATTTAATTCCTCATCCAAGGAGTACCCATGTTGCATACTTTCGATGGACCCTGCTACACGAAAAATGAGAAATACATGAAAAAATGTGTTTGTAATCACATTTTTCAGGCATTTCTCATTTTTCATGTAGCAGTGTCCATCGAATGTATGTAACATGGGTACTCCTTGGATGAGAAATCAAATTATGCATCCAACAAGTGTTTCCGCTTGAAATTTGAGTAAATACATATGGGGATAAGTTAAAAATATGAGTTGAAAAAAATAGTTTTCCCCTTTTTTTCCTCTAAAATTTGATGATGTAATCAAATCTTATTTTATTCACTACTACATTTGGCGGAAATTCTGACACTTGGTTCCAACGCTTTTGACAAAATGTCGGAAATTTTCCCAAATGTTTTCCATCCCGCCCGCAACCGTCGCTATACCGACGTCTATAGAAACCTGTCGCAATACCGACACCTAAAACCTGTCGCAATTGCGACGTTTGGAGGAAGACGTCACAATTGCGACACCATGGCCAAAAGCGTCGCTAAACTACTACATTCGACGGAAATTCCGACACTTGCTTCCGACGCTTTTGACCAAATGTCGGAAATTTCCGCAAATTTTTTCAATCCCGCCCGAAGCCGTCGCTATACCGACGTTTAGAGAAATGGGTCGTAATACCGAAACTTAGAAAAAGTGTCGCAGTTGCCACGTCTGAAGGAAGACGTCGCAATGGCGACCCTATTCTCCAAGGCGTCGCTATTGCGACAGATGCTTCCAAACATCGCAATTGTAACACAATGTCTAAGTGTTGCAATTGCGATGTTTGGAGGCATCCAGTGCAATAGCGATGCTTTGTGTGTGTGTGTTGTGAGGAATAATTTCATAGTTCAACTTAATGGTTCATTATATAATCATGTGATCATCACCAATGATATATCTTAAAAAGAAAGTGAAAATCCATGTGTACAAAATCGATGTATACTCTAGAGAGTGGTTCTCATATCACTATGTAAATTGTTGTATGCTACTTCAACAAAATTATAAGATAAACTATAATACACATCATATATGCACCATAACAATTGGTATAGGGTAAAACCCACCTGCCACACCTTTGTACTCGATCCAATTTTCTCTGTCAACTCTTCTAGCTGTGGGAGTTTCCTCCAAGGATCATAATACCCCCAAGGCCTGTTATCACCCTAGTAATTCTCAGGTTGTGGGATAGGGATTTTTGTAGTTAAGAACACCAGGGGTAACCAAGAACCGCTTTGGGAATTCAATATCTAGCCTTCTTGAACTCTAGAGAGGGATCTCTCCGTATGATTTAGCTTTGTTTTAGTAACAGATATTAGGCTAGCTATGATTATGTATTTGGGTTTGATTTTAAAAGATTGGTGGGAATAAAGAGATTTCAAGGTAAACGAGAAGGATCTACCAGAATATTGGGCAATGGAGTCAACTCTCTAGGCAAGCAGAACTAAGAAATAAGGCTCAGAGATGCAAATGTGCTAAGGGCAAGATAGGTGACCTTCTAAGGCTATGTATAGGCTTGATTTGATAGAGTGGATGGAATCTGAGTAAAAGGGCACTTAAGAATCCTTAAGCTACAGATAAGAAGATTGAAGAAGGGGATCTAACTGGGAACCGTAGAACTGCCCATAAGGTTTTACGAACAGGCTATTACTGGCCTACCATCTTTAAGGATGCCAAAAAATTCGTGCAGGCCTGTGATAGCTGCCAAAGGGCAGGACGCCCTGGGCAGTCTAATGAAATGCCTTTGAACCCTCAACTAGTGATTGAACCATTTGAATGCCAGGAACTTGATTTTGTTGGCCCTATTAGTCCTCCCTCAAACCAAGAAACATACATCCTAGTTGCAACCGAATATGTCACTAAGTGGGTCGAAGCAGAGGCAGTTTCAAAAGCTACAAAGGACTCTGTAGTATAGTTTCTTTTCCAAATCTTTGTGCGTTATGGTCTCCCAAGGGACATAATCACAGATGGATGACCACAATTTGTAGGTAATAAATTAGCTGAAACATTGCAAAACTACCACATTTAGCACAAGATTGCAACTCCATATCACCCACAGGCCAATGGCCAAGTAGAGAGCACGAACAAAGTAGAAAACATTAAAATGCCAAGTAGAGAGCACGAACTATAGTTGTCTTGAGAAATTTTATTCACGCCTAATACTTCAAATTGTGAAGTATTTATACAAAAAAATGTTTACAAAATATCTCAGGAATTGAGATAATGTTTTAATCAAAAATAGGAAAGAAAACTTAAAAAGAGGGACAGCTGCAAAGCAGTTTGGAAGCTGTTACCTTTTTACAAGCAAAAGTAGAACTGATTATTCTAATTTGAACTGATTGTTGTTGTGCACTTTAACCTTGTATTTTTACCATTTGAGGTAACAGTAAAAATTAATTTGCAAGTGAATTTCCTGTTTTTTATCCATTAAATTCATAGCAGATCTGTGAATTCTTACCACTTTTCTGCAGAGGGGATCTTCATAGTCTTCAATTTTCTGTAACTTTCATCTGCCTCTGTATACTTGGCAAATTTAGGCTTTATAGTGAACATATGCCTGATCGCATTATCTAAAAAGAACAGATTTTCAAAATACTGAAGAAGTATTCTGCCTGTTGGTGATCCTTGAGGCAGTTATTTCCTGGCTTGCTCTTTTGCATGATTTCTGATTTTTAGATCATAATCTTTCTGAGGCATTAACTTATCATTCAATGCATGAATATCAGGAAAACCTGCTTCTGACAATGTTTTGTATTTGGCTAAAAATCTTGAGATGGATAAATTCATGTCTTTACATAGGTCCTCTAGATTACTCATTATGTTTATTTTGTTCAGGACCTTTTTGATTTGAAGAATGGTTTCTGTTCTATCAAAAATTTTCAATTCTTCCAACTCTTCCCTGGTTTTACTGTTTTAAAAAGCTATGAGTTGGATTGCTTGGGCTGGTTTTTTGTCAATTTCCCTCTTAGTCTTGTCAATCTCTGCACTAGCAACTTGAAGTAACTCCCTCTGTTCATAAATTATCTGAATTGAAGGCCATTGAGAATGAATGCCATCAATAATTTTGGTCCATAAATGATTTTTTATAGAGGCCACTTGATCTGTAAGATTTAATTGTGCTTGTAGAATCTTTACCTGTTCTTGTAGTCGATCAGCCCTTTGCTCATGTCCTCTAGAAGTAGTCAAGGCATCATTTTTGGATTTTTCCAAATTTTTAATAGTGCCTCTCAAACTAAGAATCTCTTTATCTTGGTCTTGTGGTGTGGTCCTCTGTGAGGATGAAGAAGAAGAGGCAGAGATTAGAGAAGCAATTGGCACTGCAGTTGGTAGTACTTCGTTCGGTGCCAAGTATTCTGCCAAAGTAGATGGTATAGCATTGTTTACAGTGGGGATCACTGTAGGAATGACCATTGGTTGTGATTTTCTTAGTTCTTCATTCTATTTCATTAGAGCTTCTATTTGAGTTTCCATTGTTTTTATCTGACCTGTCATTTGATGTACAACCTGCTTTAAATCATCATTCCCTATTTTTTGCTGTAGAATTTATTTTTCTTGAGAGTTTTCACTCTGAGGCAACTTCAACTGTTTTCTAAGAGTAGCTATATCCTCATTTTTTTGTTTAATTAAGACTTTTGCACCTTCAATGTTGTCTGGGTCACCCCCTGCTTCAATCACTATATCTTCTAGTGCTTTTATTCTTAAATTATTAGCATACAGTGAGGCTTTGTCCAACCTCATTTGATTTTGGAGGTTGAGCACTGTTTTCTCAAGCCTAATTGATTTCATAGTTTTACTGACAATTTTGGAATATAGCATTTCAGTATTTCTCCTATGAAATTCAATTTGATCTAATTCATGAATGGAATTTGCATCTGGTTCAAGATCTGTTTTGGAATAATCTGCCACTGATTTTGGCTCAGCCACTGTAGGCTTCAAGAATGACATTACCAATTTATTGGATGAATAATCAAATGCTGAAAGAAGCCTGTCTTTGTTTCCAGGATTTTCCTTAAGAAATCTAGAATGAGCTTGATTCTTGAGCTCTTCATTCTTCTCTTTAATCTATCTAAATCTAATCTGAATCTCTGACTCTGTATTGTCAGTTTCCTGAGAAGAAGGAGGCAAATCAACAGTAGCCTGGTTTTCCTTCATGACTATATCTTTTTGTTGTGTTCCAATTTTTACTTTTTGAAGCTCTTCTAATGTTTGAGTGACTATTCTTGTTGCTTCATCATTTATATCAATATTTACAGCCTTATCCTTTTCTTCTTCTGTTGACTTGCTTATTTTACTATAAGGAGTTCTGAATTTTATGTCCTCAATAGTCTCAGCTATGAAACTATCTCCTTCTCTGTCTCTTTTATGTACATTATAAGTATCTTTGCTTGTAGAAGTCACCTATACTGTCTGTTCAATCTGTTTGCCTTTGCCACTGTCTACCTGTATTACCTATACTACATGTGAATCATCATCAGATAGGGTGTTTGGCTCCCATTCAATTTTATTTATATATCTTTCAATATGGGGCTTAGGATCATGCAAGTAAACAGGAAACTTACATTTTACCCTTATTACACTCAAAATACCTCGTGGGTCATACTTCCATGTAAAACTACATGGGAACTTATACTCTTTAAGTTTGACATTTATCTCATTGGCAGCTTCTCTGTTATTCACAATGAATGGCCCAATTTGATTTTTCAGCTTAAATTGGGTATTTTTCTTGAAAGCTATGAAGTGGATTTCATTTACATTCAATAGTTGTCTCAGATATTCTAAAGCAAATATTCTTGTAGTAACAAATCTGGGTAACTTATATGGGGCCAGGGATGAGCCATACACTCTGATTTCTGTATGATTTTTATATAAATACCAATCTCCATTTTTGTAGCTCTCTGATAACTGCAGAATTCTTCTTGTCTCATCATTGATCCTAGGGATCTCCTCTTTTTCCAAGAGATACATAGCAGGGGCTATAAATGAGTCATTGAAATCTGTAAAACTATAATCTTTGCTCCATTTCCTTAGAATAGATGACCAAAATACTACTGATATAACTTTTCCTTCTGCATCCACTTTCTGACATTCAATTGGAAACTTATCTGTTTAATAATATAGGAAGAGGTGTAGTAGATAAGAGGAGTATCTGAAAACTCCTTCTTCTGATAATTTGGATAACTGATAATGCATATTATCAGCAATACATCTAGCAAAATTGAACTGACTGGATGGTGATTGACCAGGGTTTAGAGTTGACAGAAAACCTAGGATAGCCACATCAGTGAATTCATCACTGGCGTATCCTAGTATGAAGGAGAGCATTGAAACAATCTGTCTAGTTTCATCTGGGAAATCAACGGTGTCGAAAGGAGGATCTAACTTAGGAATATCAACTTGATTTGGACAAAAAGTCTGGTATATTTTGAATCTAGCATTGAAATCCAAGTCAAGATATAGTTGGGTTAAATCTTCTATTGTTAGGGAAGCAGAATTGGGGTCATGATTCATTTGCAGCATGGAATTTATCGACTCTTCAGTGATGTAAAAGAGAGTTTATTTTTCTTTGTTTACAATACATCTTTGTTCTGGCATATAATAGGCTTCGCATAATCTGATAAAGTCAGGAACAAAATGAGTGAGAGGGACAATATATCTAGGCATATTGGATTCCCAAATTGGAATATCTTTGTCACCCTTTTCCACTGATTTGCCATAGCACCAATTATAGACATCAAGCAGGTTAAATTCTACATTAGGGTCTAGTATTAGACAGTCCAGATCAACTAAAGGGCTCTTCTCTGGAGAAATGACTGGAGGCTGGACTGGTCTGACCACTTCTGTAGAATCAGCCGTGAGTGCAGGAGTTGGTTTGTCGATTTTGAAGGACATAAGCTAAGGAATCTTTGCATAAGACTTCTTTTCAGATTTTGGGCCTCCATTCTTGGGGGTTACCTATTTCTTGGTCATTTTTAATAATGAACTAAGCAAGCTTAAACGGTTTGCTAAGTTCTTTTACGAGAAACATGGGTTTCTTGGCGAATTTCTATTGAAAATGGGGTTTCTGAGCAGGGTTTTTAGGAAATGCAAGGAATTTAAAGCTTAGAACGTGTATTTAAAATCGATTTCAATAGCAAAATGGACCAGGGTATGGAAAAAACTACGAGAAAGGGCAATTAGGGATTCCAGGGAAATTTTGACAGAGTTTTCCATGAAAAATGGACACTTTTTTGTAGTAACTTTGGTAATTATTTGAAATCGACATGAATTTTGAAATCTCAGAGGGCAAATTCGAATAAAAATACCTGGAGAACCAGCGGAATTCGGTTGAAGACGTTGCAGAGGTGCTCAGTCTTCAATTTTTTGAAAATGGCTTCACAGAGGACAATGTAGTACTTTGTAATGGAAATTCAGGGCAATGGGTGTCGAAAAATGGTACTGGTAGGTTGAAAATGGCTCTGCAAAGTTTCTTAGGGTTCAAACGGTGTGATTTTGAGGAAAACGGTTCTACAATGTTTTTACAAGTTTAAAGTGAAAAGGTGAAAATTTGAATGCAAATAATAATTTTAATGTTATCCTTCGATATTATAACCATAGTTAAATGACATTAAACTCGGGTTAAACGGGTGAGGTTTAGGGAATACCGCCAGTGGTATTCATGAGGGTAAATGGTGGTAAGCGGAAACTAACTTTTCGAATGCGATACAACGTGGTGGCGACACATAAGCATGGGTGGTTTGGAAAAACCACCCATTTCGCGCGGCTTTGCCAAAACATCAAATGATTACTTTATGAGCGCGGAAATGTATTAGTGCCGTCAGATCTGGATTCAACGATCGAACGGCCACGATGAAAAGGAAAGGTGCGGGGAAAAGGTAAGTTATCGGGTTCACTTTGGGCCATTGATCTTCGGAAACCATCACTATACAAACATTTAGAGAAAAGTCTCGCAATACCGACACTTAGAAAAAGTGTCGCAATTGTAAAAGTGCGACACTATTGCAAAAGTGTCACAAGACTGATGAAAATGGAAATCGTTCAAAACGTTAGAAGAGCGACGCTTACCGAAAAGGTAAAAGGTAAGTTATCGGGTTCACTTTGGGCCATTGATCTTGGGAAACCGTCGCTATACCGACATTTAGAGAAAAGTGTCACAATACCGACACTTAGAAAAAGTGTCGCAATTGCGACACTATGCCCTAAAGCGTCACTAGATGGCTTCCTCCAAACGTCGCTATCATATGTTTTACGAAGATATGGTAAGTAACTCTCTCTTGTTCTTCTTAGAAATAATTATATATAATTTTTATTTTTTTTTCAAAATAGATTAAAAAAATTATATGAGAAAAAATATTAATTCATCAATATGTGTGTGTTGTGAGGAATAATTTCATAGTTCAACTTAATGGTTCATTATATAATCATGTGAGCATCACCAATGATATATCTTAAAAATCAACTGAAAATCCATGTGTACAAAATCGATGTATACTCTAGAGAGTGGTTCTCATATCACTATGTAAATTGTTGTATGCTACTTCAACAAAATTATAAGATAAACTGTAATACACATTATATATGCACCATAACAATTGCCATACAACTAATTTTTTTTAGGATACATGTGGCATTCTAGGGGTAAATTCTATATGATGTGTATATCAATCTATTAGGTGTTGGTAAGTTTTGAGTATCTAAGAAATGATAATGAATATCCATACATCATGATCTTGTAATGTGATTATAAATTGTGTCTATAATTTCCATAAAATGTATAAATGATTTGTTTAAAAAAAATCAACACAATCAACCCTAAACAATGCTCATGATGTGGTATGTCATTGGTGAAACCAAAATGATGGTCACATGTCCCATTTATATGGTAATGGTGATCATATATATGTTGTAGCGACACTTGATGAGTAATTAAATAAATCTCAGAGTGTGACTCATTGTGTCATATTTTTTTAAAGCATGATTTGTTTTCCTAGTTTTTACTAATTTGTTAACATATTTTATTCATTTGGAAAGCTAATTAATGATGCTTTAAGTAATTAGGACCTAATGAGAGATCATCTTCACATCTTCACTGAAATATATTGGTAATTGTAGTCACTATATGGACCGCACATGCATGCTAGAAAATTTGAAATATAAACTATAATACAAATCTTATATCTGCCATAACAATTGTCATACAACTTATTTACTTCTAGATACATATGAAATACTTCAGGTAAATGCCATATTATGTGTATACCAATATAGTAGGTGTTGGTAAGTTATGAGGATCAAAGAAATGATAGGGTATCCACACATTAGTAGTGCCCTGGTGAATTTTTTGCATAATTTTCTATTTGTTGTAATTTTGTTGCCTGGATTTGTTATAGATTTCAAATAATATATACAATTATCTACCAATTGTTCTTTATAAAGAAGAAGTACAATAATTAGTCACCTAAAAGTGATCCATGTGAAAATATTGGTAACATGAGTAACCTGGTAAGCTGTAAATGAAAAGTGAATAACCTACACTCACCAACAAGTGGCAGGCAGGGTTGGAATTTGGATTTATCTTTACCCATCACACAATTTTTTTTGACATTTTGGTCATTATTTTTCTAGTCAATAAACGTTACATTTAAAATTTTGCACTTCATTAATGATGTTCTCGTAATAAATTAACCCTTCACCAATAAAAGTTTGATTAAAAAAATTGAACACTCTTCCATTTTCTTTGGATTTTGGAGTGTGATATATCTGTGTCATGGACTTTTAATACCTAAAGTTTCAAGAGAAATAATTGATTCTTGTCAAACTAATATTTCCTCAATATATTCTATGTGTTGAAATTACTTACAACTGATGTACAGGCAGTCTCCTTCCATTTCTAGCGATCAGTCAAGATTGCAGTATAACAAAAACGTTGCAAAGAGCTGCTTGCCATTTTTGATTGATCAGAGTTTAAAAAATTGAAGGACAGTGGTCCCAGAACTGAAATTTCTGGATTTTAAATCTCACTGAGGCGGATTTAATATAAATTTCACATCACACTCAGCCGTCCGTATGAGTGCCCAAAATCGGACGCGGAAAATTCATAAAGCAGATTGAATAGAAATTTCGCGTCACATTTTTGATGACGTCAGCAAATTTTTTTGGCACCTGAAATTGATTGAAGGAGAGTTTAATTTTTGGTTGACGTCTGGTGGTCAAATTTCTTTAATGTTTGTTTTGAAAATGTCGTGCATACAGGTCCATATATATATGTTTTACATATATACATCATATGCACAATTCAAAGCAGTGAGTTGTAAATGCACAGATAGAGTGAAATTTTAGAGTGTGAGTTTTGTGTTGAACTGTGTTTTGAAGTAGTCAAAGTTTTTTTATTTCCTCAATCAGAGGAGATTTTGTAACCAAAGTTTTGAAGTTTAATGAAATAGTTTTTACAGTGAAAACTCTGTTTCCAGTGAAGAATTTTTTTTTTTTTTTTCTCTGTGTTGAAGAGGGGAGTTTTATTCTCCATTGTTGTTCTGGAATTTTAAATATTCCAACACTATGATCTACTAAAAATTACTTCAAAAATCAAGTAAACCTTCCAATATAAAGAAAAAAACATGAACGAGCTTTCCCTAAATTGCAATAAATTTATGTTTATTATTAATGTTGCATAATCTGTCTTATAAAAATTGCATAATCGAACTAAGAACAAATCCTCAGTGCATTTTTTATTGTTGTTGTGATCAAAAAAATGAGCCAAAGAACGCTAAGGCACTCAGAGAAATCAATCTATGTATTATTTCTCACAAAACATGTTGAGTAGTGGAGACTAAGCGCTAGATTTTTTTCTGTCCTCAATCTCTCTATTAATTATGTCTATGTACTTATAAGAATAACAAGGCAAAGAAATCTGAGGCTTCTAGAGAAATTAGTCTCTGTGTGCAGAAATTGATGATTACTGTTGACTAAATGTTATACCATTTGAAATTGCTGAGCGAAATTAATCAGGCCATGATGTACCATTTGTCAATATCTATTTTCTCATGTATGAAAGTTTTTTTTTTCTAAGTAAAAGTAATTATACTAACAAAAGGAGTACAGTACAGCGGGCCGAAGCCTGATCGTTGCCGAGTGCTGTGGCATTTGAACAAAAAAACCATAGTTTGAAGACTGCCCTGCAAGAGGGAAACCAGTCTGAAACAATTCATTTGAAAAATCCCGCGCAGGGGAACCAGAGAATTGTAGTACTGGAGACCATATCGAAGCAAAAAAAACAGATGCATTTTCAGAGACAGCAGGAAACACATGAACATGCCCGTGAGAATGGGCAGAAATAGAGCAAAAAACCAGAGTGAAGAGGAGGAACTATTCATCAGGATCAGGTTCGTAGACAACTCTGCACCAGAGTTCATCTGGTTCCCCGTCAGAATTATATAGGTCATCAATAGAATGGATCAACTTCCCAGGAGGAGGAGGAGTAATCGTCGCCTCGCTCGCTTGCACTGCGTCCTGCCTCTAAGTAGGTTGACCCACCGCTTCCTTGTTCGCCAGGTCCTGCGTGGCCTTGCCCATCTGACCCTGCACGTTCGCACTATCAGGGTGCTTCAACCCAACAAACTGCGCCGAATCCTGAGCCACCGAGAGGCTGCATTCCGCCGGGCGAGAACTGGGAACAATTTCCTGAGGCTCTTCACAAAAGATGACCGTAATTGAGGCAGTCACCCTGGGTTGATTGAGAGTGTTGTTAAAGGAAAAATGCGCAGTGTGGGTTTGAGCAGGAGGAGCGGAAGGAGTGGGGGAAGCAAAGCGACGGCCCGAGCGGAGAAGGCGCCCTCTAGGTTGACTGTTAGAGTGGGAGATAGACGTAGATGAGGTGATAGAGGTGGAGGGAGAGCATCGAATTTGGCGCCTCGTGGAGCCTCTTCGGCAGCGCATTCTCTACCTGAGGCACGGCATAGTCGCACTCGAGATAGCAGGGCAGGGAGGAAAAATATGTACAGAAGACTGAGGCGAGAGGGGCAACAGGGCGAAAGAAGCAAGCTTGCAGGAACCAGCATGGGAGAAGTGGAGATTTTCTCCAAAATCCAAACAACAGTTGAGACAGCTCCTCTTACCAGTTATAGTGCGAACATTAGAAAGCCCTGCTCCTGGAGCGCACCACAGATTCATAGGCGGGGGAATTCTGTTCAGACCAGAGGGACGTTCCATAATAACAACCCAGTCTACCGTGCAACTGTGAATCGACTGTAATAAACCACCATAAGTATGAACTGGAGGCTGAGTCATGTCGCGGCATGCGAATGTGTATCGAGGAGCGGGACTACGGTTTATTCGAGCACTAGGAGTAAATGGCATTAAACGCCAATCAGTCGACATTAAGAACTGAATGAAAACACTCTTGTGGGTGGGCCAGTGGCTTCCCCTTATGCCACACCCCCATCCCATCACGTTAAATACTACCAACTTCACCCGCATCCGGGTTCTCATGTATGAAAGTTGATGTACCATTGATATTATTTTTTATATATTTTTGCATGGCCATTGGACAATGATTTACTATGGTTTTCCTACTAAATTCCAATGGATGATTATTCAAAAATATTGAGAATTAGTTTAGTCTCAAGGCATAGCCAAAATTCTTACTGGATAATTATAGATTATCTCTCCAATGGATGATTGTACATTTTTCATCTACTTTTTCACGTGAATTTCAGTTGATGCTAGATCTTTGCCTTCTATTTCTTTAGTGAAGCTAAGAGTTAACTTTGATCTTACATTAATAACTATACTTGCATGAATATCCATTCTTTTATACTTCCCCACTATGGTCAATGTTGATGTATGGCCTTGGCCCATTGATCTTACAATTAACTCACTATTCATATTCAATTTTCTCCAGTTCAGCCCAATAAAATAAGGAAAACAGAAAATTCAAATGCGGGCTACATAAAAATGATTTTTAAAAAAACTACAATAACATCTGGTATCACGCACGCATTCGCCCTCAGCTCTTGCAGAACAACATTCGCCCTTAGCATTCGCCCTCATCTCTTGCAGAACAACATTTGCTCTCAGCATTCACCCTCAGCTCTTGCAGAACAGCATTCGCCCTTAGTTCTTGCAAAATGGTAAGTTCTTACTGCAGGCCCTTCCTCCTGTAGTAGGGTTGACCCTATTTGGGTTTTTTTGGAGCCTCTGAGAATACAAAGGTTGTGATTGATTATGGGGCACTGCCTATATTTGTGGAAATTCTTGCCTCTGGGAATGATAATGTTCGAGAACAGGTAGCACGTTCATTTTAGAGGCATAAAATTATTCTTCCCAACTATATTTATACGTCTGTAATTTTTGAATTTAATTTAAAAAACTACTACCCAACTTTGAGTTCAACTGGTGTTTGTGTAAGGCTGTTTGGGCAACTTTGAGTTCAACTGGTGTTCGTGTAAGGCTATTTGGGCTTTGGAAAATATTGCTGGAGACTCTGCATCATTTATGGATCTTGCCCTCAGTCATGGAGCTCCGAGGCAGGTGCTTGCCTAGTTGAATGATACTGCCAGAATTTCAATGATACGAAATGGTACATGGGCTCTGTCAAATTTTTTCCGTGGTAAACCCCAACCACTATTCGAAAAGGTAAGCAGAACACATTTTCTGCCTCTTCTTCTTAGTTCGCAGATACTGTGGATTTTTTTTTTATAGATCTTGGTGCTTGGTAGATTTGGACGTAATATGGACCTAGGCGCTTGTTCATTACAATGACTCCGTCATCAGGTTTCAGAAAATGCTCAGAAATTTGGGTTTCACAAGGGGATTACCCTTGCTTGCAATTATCTATTATCAATCACATTCAAAAAAAGTATTTCGTAGCATTGCTGAGCTCTTTGTAGGTGAATTTCCGAGGCAATTTCACAATATCTGAACTAAATTTGTCTGTCCTTTTCAATTCTCTGTGCTTGTAACAGAACCAGACAAACAATTTAGTGGCCAATGCAACAACAACAACACCTCCTGTTGCAATGCCTGCAATTCACCCTCTCTGCACGCATGAATGACTATGGCACCCTCTTTTGTGAACAGGTACTAGAGCTGAAGGTACTAGTTTCCATTAGGATCGTGGAATTCAACATCAAAAATAGTATCAAATTCCACTGCAATAGTATTCCCCAGCGAGGGCAACAGTCCATTGAGACCTATTGGACTCATCACCTCCAAATAGCCTCCAGGGCTACCCAGAGTGTGATCATCTGGAGCAATAACAAATGCTCATCCATCCCTAATTGAAACAAGAACAGGACCCACATTGGTTACAGAAAAGGAGAAACACGTTTTGAAAGAAGAAGAAACTTTTGTATTAGGGTCCAGAAATCTAACTGGTCTATTGTACAATGCCCTCCCTGCACTTCAAATTGGTACTCCCAACTCCATGCTAAGGCTCACTATGCCATTCTTCAGATGAGCATCTTAACTTGAAGTTTGATTCCAAAAAACCCAAGTCCCGTATTCTATGCCCAAGACCTCTGTTACAACGAGTAGAGTTCTGAGCGAAATACTTCACAATAGGAAGCAAAAGAAACATCACAAAATTTCTCTGCTTTAGACTGATAATTTTCTGTGCGAAAATTCAACTGCGAACAGTAAAAACATAATATCAAACACAACCAATCGACAATGGAATTTGAACATGAGGATTTATAACCACAGAAAACCCTCTCCAGGTTAAAAGAATTCCGGAATGGCTTTAAGATTCTACTAATGAGCGCTTACAACACCATAGAAATTACTGTCACAATGAAATCTGATGGAAGCAAAGCCCTTGTACAGTTTCTACATTTCCACAGTGGAAGCAAGAATCTTGCTATCTCTCATGATCTGGTTCTGTGGTCAAATCCTTTGTTATGGCTGTCTTTTTCTGCTAAACGTGGATCTGTCTTAGCTTTGGCTCTGGTTCTCATTTAGGATCGTGGCTATCTGATCTTGCTATGGCTTTGACTATAGAAACTTTTTCAATAGGAAAATGTTGACTTTGCTATATATAGGAGCTTCAATGGGTGCTCTCAAGCACTTTTTTGGGCAGCTTTGTTTTGTCTCTGATTCAAGGCAGAACTATGTTGGCCTTGGTTTTTTAGTCCTTGGAACTTAATTCTCTCATATTTTCCATCCTATCCCCAGTTTGCTATCGAGAAAGACATAAATTCACGATATCAAAATTGACTATTTTTGGCCATTTATCTTTAGTAATGGTACAACCTTAATTTGGTGCATTCGTACATTGTCTGAAGAGCACTCTGAAGCTGTTATTCAGTATTTTAGCATAACTACTACATTTAACTGCCATGCGCTAATATTTATATCAACCATAAGCATTCTTAAGGTAGTTCCACATTTGCGAAGCAGAAGGAATGCTTCTGACAACTTCTTATCATAGTGGTACAATTCTGTTCACAGTTTATCTTTTATAAACCTCCAATTTTCCAAACGTAGTAGAGACTACAGTTTGCATCTGAAATTTTGGAAAAATCTGTTTAGTATTCTACAAAAAATGCATTAAGAATAAAAAAAGCCCACAATTTGTAAAAAGCCCACAATTTTGTAAAAAGCCCACATTTTGTAAAAAGCTCACAATTTGTAAAATGCCCACTTTTATTTTCTTTTTGCTTATATATTGAGCTCCCATTGAGTTCAACAAGTCTTGGGTTTTCTACACCATTGAGAGATGTTTATTGTTTTCTTTATAGGATAATTTGCATCAATGGAAGAAAACATTGGAGCTGGAAAAACAATTCAAAAGGGTGAAAAGGGTGATGGAAGAGTTTATTGCCCTTGTAAAAAATGTTGTATGAGAAATAATGTTAGAGTTTTAATAGCAAAAGCAACAGTGCATTGTAGGAAATATGGGCACATTGATGGTGGATCGAATGACTATCGTCCCGTGGTAATTAATTATCTATCTTCATTTTGATTATATCGTA